>SNQJ01S0068945.1:25683-56114 GCA_010110895.2 Picea sitchensis
CTTGTCTATCTTATTGCATATGGTTGAGGTATGTTCCATGGTTATCTCTTTCTGTTATTTTTTTCATACACACATATAAACACATCTAAAAGGTAGATCAACAAAGTGTTTGACGAAATACCTCATTCAGAAAAAGTTTTAAAAAGGCACCAAAACAGTGATGATCCTTGCATAATGACTTGGGATCATTACAATCGGTCGGTGTAATTCTCAAAGGTCCTATTAAAGGATTAAGTGGGGGATTTTCCCCTATTATTTGCATGTCTCTCTTGACTTCTTCTAGTAACAATATCCCTCTTATTTGTGCCTCTCTGACTTATTTTTCTCTTTTTTCTTCTCTTGCCCTGAGGGATTCTTGAGTTTTGTGGTCTATTGTCTCAACCTGTTCATCCATGGTCATCGCTTTGAATTTGGTCATATTTTAGTTAGCCCTTCTATAGAGCACTTCCTCCCAGTCTTGGGCAACCTTGGTAAAGATCTCATCTTCAAATATATCATGATAATATGGCCAACATGAGGACACCTACGATGCATTCTGGAGTACCAATCCTTTTGTATCATTCTTCCAAAAATGGCTTGTGGGGAACCGATAATCAATATGACTCAATTCTTCTTGTTTCTCCTGTGAAATGTCTTTTACCATATAAAACTTGATATGAAGACCATAGGGTATGGAATCCCTCTTCTTATCCTTTACCAAAGAAGAATTATAACCTTGTTGAATGTTCTGGTAACAAATTTCTCCCAATATGATATGGTCTGAGACATGAATGGGGATTAGGTGTGTTGTGTCGATAGCCCTGGACACTCTAATATAAGTACTCATTT
The DNA here is from genome assembly GCA_010110895.2 of Picea sitchensis. Classification (NCBI taxonomy): domain Eukaryota; kingdom Viridiplantae; phylum Streptophyta; class Pinopsida; order Pinales; family Pinaceae; genus Picea; species Picea sitchensis. The sequence goes on from SNQJ01S0068945.1 coordinate 26,512, forward strand.
CTTCAAAATACCAATGGCCAACTTTGGAAACCATCTTTTTGGTTGTCGCTGAAAGCCTTGGGAATTGATTTCTAAATATAATGAAGTGCACTCGAGCTATGAAATCATCACATATCATGGCGTAAAATTGTGTGTAACTATTTTACTCCCGAATGCTGAAATGAACATGCACAAGTAACTCAACGACATGCCAACTTAAATTCATACCTGCAAAAACATTTATTGTGCATATTACATCCAACGGGTGCGATGCCATGTCGAAAACTGATGTTTCTCTATCTTTTGGTATATGGGACTATAGGATGTTGACACTCAGCTGTTTGGAAATGATGGCTCCCTAATTGAAATTGCTCCTAGAGATTGCCATGATATAAGCTAAAGGACATCCACGCTTCTGAAAACTTTGAGGAATATTTTTCCCAATACAAGCGACAGATTAAATCCATTAAATACATATAAGGCTCTCTAAGGTTTATCGTGTTGTACCAACCATTTATCATGTTTGTGAACTTCTTATATTATTTCCACCATGAGACCAGTAACCTGTTGGTGTCATGAAACTCATAAAACTTGACCAAAAATTATTTATTCAGTCTCTCCTTTGGGTCTATGAGTTTGTATTACTTTTGTACCTCTACTTGAAGAAAGACACTAACACATTCACCCTCCCTATTATTTACCACGCATTTCATCGCGTCTATGTGGTCAGTTATCCATCCTAGGGTTTCAATGCAGGGCATAGTTGGGGTTCGACAAGCCACCATCTTAAAGTATGATCTCCTAATGTTCTGGAAAACCTAGTCATCCAATATCCTGACATCTAGGTTGTTGTGAGGTTTAAACTATGGGTAATGTTCCTGATTTTGTTTTTTTAAAGATCCTCCCAATGTGGGAGAATTACTTTATATCTAGTTCTTGTCTCTATGTCACTAAATGTTGGAGGTTGGGTAAACGATTTACTAGTGGAAGTTTAGATTACTAAATCCATTTTGGAAATGAAATCAATTTTTCTTGCGATCATCGGTGTCGACCCTTTGTCGATCTCCAATTCTTTTATTTTGGGTGTTCTTGGCGAGAGTTTGGTTGTTGGCTTTCATGGAGGCATTTTCCTACACAAAATGGAATAATAAGTTGTGAGCCAATCTGTGACAGGTCTTATTCTAAGAAATCATAAAATGTAAACAATAAAAGATCATGCTTACCTCTTCCTTATAGAAAAAACCTAGGATTACTAGTATTGAAGTGGCACAATGATCTGCTACCTCTTCGATGCTCTCTCTTGTTCCTTCATCTGCTTGGGAGATCAGTGGTTTGCAAATGGAATACCATGCTTGGGCACAAAATTTGCAAATTTAAAACATAGCTACTTTGTCGAATCGAGTCTTAAATTCAGTAGTACATATATGATATGCACAATCTATAACATAATCCACATCATGATCATGATTAAATGGAATGCAGGATGGCAGCGCAGGAGCATGCTACTTTTATAGTTCAACGAAAAAATCAAATTTTTGAAAGTTGATCAACGCGTGATGTCACGTTATTGGTTACATGAAGATCTTAATTGTTCTAAAAAATTGTAGACCTCATCCTTCACTTAGCTAAAGGTGTCTCCTCAAATCACCCGAGCGTTTTTCACACTCCAATGGAACTAGTATGAACGATATCGAGGATGAGTAGGATCATATATCAGCCAAGGTCATTGTGTTGGCAGATAAAGGTTCGATCTAAAAAAAAAATTTGGTGTTCTAGAAATCAATAGGTAGTTAATTAGTGCATCGACGTTGGTAGAATTTCTTTGACGTTGTTTTGTGGTGCCTCTAAGGAAAAGTTTCGATGCCGACCCAAACTACCCCACAATGTTGACGTGGAGGTGCTGACATGGAAGTATAGATATGACATGGGGGAAATCAAATATGAAGTGGGTAATAACCGATCAATATTGATTGTTTACGCAATGAAACACGTGGTGGTTGATTTGGCCCCTTGGGCATGAGAAGCACTTTTTTTCGCCATCAATGATTTTCTTTTTTATTTATGCTACCATTCCCTTTCTCCCTCTTCGTCGATGTCGAAAGTATATCGAAAATTGACGATCAATGATTGTTTTTGCATATGTTGACAGTTTAACGTGCATATTTCATCGATGTTGATGGTACACCTACGATTTTTAGAAAATGTTTTCGCAAACAAGAATCACCGATTGGCATGCCATTTCTCCCATTTTTCTGATGTTGATTGTACATCAGTGATTGAAGGTTGTTTTTTAGGAATTATTTTCATAGACCAGGATCGTCGATCGACGCATGACTCTTTATGAAACAAATTTTAATCTATGTGCAACTTAGTCTAATGCCACATTTTCTTAGAGAAAAATGTCAAATTGTTCAACAAACTTCAAACCAAAAGGAATGTGAACAATGATAAAATAGAACAAATAGAAAAACCTATTGATCCATACACAAATAACTCCATTAAGAAATGACAAAGTTTTACCCAAAAGAAAAAAAATATTCTCAAAGAATTTTAGGGTGTGTTGAGTGCTCAACAAATGGAGATTTTATGGGCGAAAACAAAACCTATGCTCCTTAGCCTGTGCAAATTGATTGAGAAACCATATGAATTTATTTTATTCCTTTTCAACATAACCCTTTCTATCAATGTGTACACAAGTTCTCAGGTTCGTGAATCCATATTTGTCTGTGTGGTTTATCTTTTCCAACCCATTTCCTATTAACCGTAATCCATGTCCTTCCTAGACAAGAGCCGGGTAGGGCGTCCATTGGCATGAGGCCATTCAACTATCATATCTTTCTTATGATGTTGATCCACTTCTAGTGAGAATCCATAGCCCCGACAGAGTCACTCCGACATCATAGACCATGCTCTGCTAGCAACGAGCATCTATAGCCCCGAAAGATTTATTTGCATACCCTCTCGGAATTTACACTCTTTTTATGGATCATATTTTTCTGGCATAAATACCAAGAGTGAATCAGAGAGGAGGATACCTATTTTTTGACAAGGTGAAACTATTAAGGTGGGGCTCTCCCTGGATCTATACATAGGTACATGTGATTTTTTCCATCTATCCATCTTTCAATTTAGCTCTACCACACCACTAGGCATATATTTCATCACTTCCCCAGGTAGTATGCTTACAAAGACACATATGGTTCTTTCAAAATTTGTGCCTGCTCAACATCTCTTATTTTTCATGTAAGTGTAGGTCAAAAGAAAAGTATGCTTCACCGTATTCACTAAATTCAACCATTTCTTTACGAAACACAACTTAATTAAAAGAAAATAACCAAAAAAAGAGAGAGTGAAAAAGGAGTTAGAAATAAATATTCTCTAAATCCACACCCTTGTCTTGATCAATAATGTATGCTTTAAAGAAACAAAAAATCAATTTTTTATTTAATTTTTAAAGAATTACTTTTTAATGCATGGCCATTCACAAAGAGGGTGTCAGATTCCCCCCTCAGATTTTGCAACCAGTATGTTCTTGCCTCGATCTTCTCGGCCACTTGAAAAGGTCTGAGCCACATATTTTGGAACTTTGATTGTTTTCCTTTGGACTCGTTTTCTTTATCCCACTTCAAAACCAGCTCCCCTAATTCAAAATTGCTTTCTTTGTCCTTATGTTTGTCGAACCATATTTTAACTATCTGTCGATGAGCGATGAACCTAACTTTATCCTTTTCCCTTTATTCGTCTAGCATGAGAAGGGAATCAATCCTTTGTTGGATAGCAGATGAGGGTTGACCTCATGATGCATGAGTAGGCTGTAAAGATGGAAGATACAACCCATTTCGGATAATGGATTCTTTTCCTTATACTAGAAAGTACAGAGAGTTCCCTATTTCTTCTTTAGGTGTTACTCTACTGGTCCATAGGGAATTATGAATAAAATTGTGCCAATTACTCTGATTTTCAACAACTTTTTTTTTTAATTCTCACTAGGTTTTTATTAGTTGACTTTTCTACCGCATTCCCTTGCGGATAGTAGTTCGCAAAATATGTTATTATGATCCCCTTATTAAGGGATAATTTTGTCAACAGTGTGGAATAAAAGTAGGCTGCATTGTAAAAAATGAGAACAGAGGGCATCCCAAATCTTGTTATTAGCTTTTGTTCTAAAAATTGGATCACTACCTTTTCATTAACATTCATAAGAGGGATAGCCTTCTTCCATCTCATAAAATAATATGTGGAATTCAAGATATATTTATGTTGTTTCGAAGAATTGGGAGTAATTTATCCTATGAAGTCTATTCCCCATTGTTGGAATGGTCTGGATATGGTTTCCAAATGGAGTGGAACGACTACCCTCTTTTCCCTACCGACACTTATCTGACAAGATTTACATTTCCTGGCATATGCATGAGCGTCCCTAAATAGAGTAGGCCAATAATAACCAAACCTTAATATTTTGTGAGTCGTGGTTTCTCCCATAAAATTTCCACCTACTGGGTCGTCATGGAGTTCTCTTGGTACCTTTTCTTCATTATCATGTTAAATACATATGAGGAGTACTCAATCATAGTTTACATGGAAAATCACATAATTTATGAGGTGGCATTGAGTGTGCTTTAACCTAAGAGCTCTCCTTTCTCTAGGGTTTAGGTTATCCAACAAGTTCCATGATATAGGAGAGAATAAAAGTTTCCATAATAGGATTCCTGCTCGCGATGTGCATGTAAGGCTTCATTGTACCATAATGACAACTCATTTTCCCAACCAAAGTCTTCTGCATTAATCAGATCTTCTGCATTAGAGAAAATTTACACAATCCTTGACCCTTGACTATTCTGGCAGGTTTTATGTCTAGATCAAATTATTGGATGACTTCCATCCAATTTCCCCTTCTTTCTCCCATATATTGTTGAGTGAACAGAGATCAGACCATTGGATGAGGTAATATGACTTTAGTGTGATTTTTTAGGATATAGGATCTCAAATTTTTGACCTCTTTGTATATTGTGTAAGCTCGTTTGTGTATAGAAGGGTACTTTAGTTCGGCTCCTCAGAATTTAGTGCTCATAAAGGACACTAGTGTTTCATTGTTTTCATCATCTCGCTAGGTAAGTACCATAAAAAAGGATTGGTCAGAGGAAAAGATATAAAGGAAAAAATATTTACTAAAGTTAGGGATTCATAATACTGGTGCTTGGGAGAAGGCAGTTTTGATTTTATTGAAAGATTATTTATTTTGTTCGTCCCATTTAAACTCTGCATCTTTGTGAATCATTTTTATTAAGGGTTTGACCGTTTCAGAAAAATCACGAGTAAAGTTTCTCACAAAGTTGATTTTCCCAAAGAAAGATTGCATGGCCTTTTTATTTTGAGGCAAGGGGAGTTGAGATATCACTTTTATCCACTCAGGGTCGATGCTAATTCCTTCTTGAGACATAATATGACCTAGTAGTTTCCCTTCCTCAACACTAAATATGGTTTTCTTAGGGTTCAAAGATATTCAATATTCCTACACCTTTCAAATATCTAAGTCAAATGTTGGATGTGGTCTTCCTTATTTTTTGAGTATACCGTTACATCATCTAAATAGACTACCGCAAACTTATTAATCAACCCCTGAAAAGATACATCCATGGCCCTCTAGATTGTTGCCCATACGTTAATCATCCCAAAGGGCATGTGTTTATAATCAAAGGTTCCCCACCTAGTTTGGAAGGTAGTTTTTAATCGATCATCTTCTAATACCAGGACCTGGTTATATCCCGAGAAATTGTCTAGGAGGGAAAATATTTTGGAGCCTGAAATTATCAGTAAGAGTTGTTCCATGGGTGGGACTGTGTAGTTATCTTTTTCTAATTCTCTATTAAGTTTTCTAAAATCCACGCACAAATGGATCTCCCTGGACTTCTTCCTGACATGGACCATATTGGCTACCCAGGCGGAGTGTATTACTTGAAAGATAATATTAGCATCTAATAATTTATTTAGCTCTTGATACATTAGAGGGTCCAAATATGGGTGTTACTTCCTAAGATTTTGTTTGAAGGCTTCTATTCCATATTTTAATGGGATCATGTGATGGATAATGTGATTATAGTATATTTTGAAATCTCGGTAAGACCAAGCAAATACATATTTATATTCTTTAAATAGTTTAAGATAATCTTTATTTTCTTCTTTGGACACTCTCTTGCCTAAATTGACATTCTTTGGGTTCTCGGGGGTGCTTATGTTTATAGTTTTGTATATATGACATGAGCTCCCTATTTTTTCATTCTTTGGCACTCTGAATTTTCCCTCAAGTAAAAAAGGTTCTCCATATTGGTCGCTCCATTAGGTATCCTATGAAACTTGGGTTTCTTATCATAATTATATATTCCCTTATTCTATTTGTGGATATCTGATTATGTGAGTAGTTCTTGGAATACTTCATCATCAATGGACAAATCCCTAAAATTATTTTGATTTGTCAGGAAATATACAATTTGTTCATCCCCTTAAAAATATTTCTAGTTAGAAACGTTGTTAGGTACAAGTGGTTTGTAGAGTAATTCTACTGCAAACCTTGAGGCTTCATAATATTCTAAAGGACATAGCCTTGATGTCGCAGAGGCTAGAGCATTAGTATGGGTATCTTTTATCCTGGGAACATCAATAATGTTGAAGGCCTCAAAATTGTCTATTACTTTGTGGACCTCTTGCTGGTAATTTCTTATGTGAGGTGAGTTGCAATGGATAGTATTCTTCAATTTCCTAACGATAATCTCAGAGTCTCCAAAAACTTTCAATTCTTTGATGTTTAATTTGATGGCATTCTTTAGTCCCTGGACTAGAGCTTCATATTCAGAAGTGTTATTAGTGCATTCAAATTATAATATACAGAAAAACAATTTCCATTTCCCATTTGGGAAAATGAGGATGCATCCCACTCCTCACCCTTCTTGCGATTTACAACCATCAAAGTACAACATCCAAATTTGGGGAGGACAACTTCTGACTTCCTCATGTCTAGTTATTTTTTCAATTTCAACCTCTTTGTCTGCTACTCTTGTTGGAGAATCCTGACAAAGGATGCTCTCTCTTGCGGCTTCTAGTAAGTCTATTTGAAAAATCATTTCGATTTTTTGTGTGGGAGTTATGTTAGACATGTGAGGGGTGAAATTACCGAAATCAGAATCAGAGGAGTAGTTTCCTAACATAGGGAACTCTGTTGATGAGGGTTCATTTAGGGTCTCTAAATTAATGACGGTATGTTTGAGGTGTATTTCTTTGTCGATCTTGATCATGTTTGGATGTCCTTTTAATGGAAACCATAGGTGAGCCCAGTCGGTACTAAAATATACATTTAATTTCTCAGACCAGTTTCGACTAAGTAGAATTTCATAAGCGTCAAAGATGTCTACCACAATTATGTCAATTACTTGAATGAATTTGGGGTGTGTAGCAACTTTGATCATTACATATATTTCAACTCCACAATGAACTTTACCTAAGTCCTATCTAGTTGTATAATGTTTTTATCACTTTTGAGTGGTGTCACGTTCAATTTCTTACAGATTGACAATGGCATGACATTTGAAGATTCTAGTGAATCGAATCATGTATATTTCTATTAAAAACCTCAAACATCAATAGGAAAGGAGGAAAAAAAGGCCTTCCTTATTTGTCTAAAGAAAAGGCATTCACACTTGGCCTATTTGTTAAATATGTCGGAGATAGGACGTCACCTTGATCAATGCTTGTTACTGGGGTATCTATTAATTTTAAGGCATGTAACAAAAAATCCTTTTGTTGAGAGATCTTACACATGTCCATGATGAACACATTAGCCTTCATCTTCTTCAAGTCTTCTACTACATTGTAGTCTAGTTTAGGCGCTTCCTGTGTGTGTATGTTTGTGGGTTTTTTGGGGGAAGAAAATAACAGTTTGGGGTGATAGGTCATTGGATTCCCTCTATATAACTGAGTAGTGGTGGGGTTACATTGGATCAGTTTAATTTTACTTCGTCTTTGTACAACTAGAACTTTAGTGGGGGATCCCTACACTTCAGCAACGTCGTTGAAAGACATCAGGTGGTTGGAATCCCATAACAACATGGATGTCTCTACTGGTGGCTCTTGAATTTCTTGATCGATGAAATTTATTGCCGAGCTACTGGATTGTTCGATTAGATAAAATTCGTCTAGGAATCGATTATCCATTAGATTCATAGCATGCAACCATTGAGTGACATCCCTTTATGAATTTTTGTGTTGGTGATATGTATAGAAAGAGTCATATGTTGCGTTCCCTATGTCAATGTTTAGGTTGGCTGGGGGAGGTTCTATAGATTTGAAGGGTGGGTTTCTTTTAAAAAGGGTTTATAAGGTTTTTGATTTTTTTTTCCTTCCCCAACACTCCTTTTAATATCTACTATCTCGTTTGAATTTTTTTTTATCATTCGTTGTAGGTTTTCTATGCCCCTCCCTCTTTTTTGGGGCCTTGATATGTTTGTTTTCCCAGGGGTATAGTCAACAAAAATCCCCTCTTGGGTGGAGATTGAGTTTCTTTCTTTATTAGTGAGATATGTCCTTCTTTGCATACTTTAATTTGGAACTCAATTGTTTCAGATTCCTTGAAATGTTATGCTAGGGTATTCTTGGCAACCCTTTTTACGACCATAGAAATGTAAGCTGGGAGAATATTATCATATACTTCAATTTGTATATATGAAGTAGGTATAGCGTCAGGTTGGAATTTTTTCAAAATGGTGGTGAACATTTGGTTGAAATATTTGACCTTTTCTTTTGGATTCATAATGGTAGCGAAAATTTCATCCATTAAAGCGACCATAGTAGTTTCTTCAACAAATTTGTCCAATATATCCTTTTGAAACTTATTCCAACTAGTTATGGAACCAAACGGTAGGTTGAAATACCAAGTTGAAATGAATTTTCAAAGGTATAAGGGAAATGTCTACACACCACATATTTGTGTTGTACATTCATCAACCTTATGACTAATATGAACTTCTTAATATGATCTTTAGGAAATCTAGAGGTTTCAAGATCAAATTTGGGAAGTAGATTTTATGGATGTCTAGGTAGGTTATGAATTCATCATGGAATTTCCAGAGCATCTCTTTCCAACCACGATTGACTATATCAAGGTTGATATCCACCACCTCCATAGTTATCATTATTATCCCCCATGTCTTCTGATTCAGAACCAGAGTGATCGGAGTTGGACACTTCCTCTTTGGATTCATATTCGTCAGGTTGAGAGTACCCAAATGGAAGTGAGAAATTATTTCAAAGGAATTCATCACAGGTTTTCCCAAGACTCAAAGAAAAAATGACTCAATTATGGTAATTATTAATAATATAAGTAAGTATGCACATTTTATACCTGTGAATTCTACTCACAAAGTGGTTAATATCACTGAAATTTTTATGAAAGAAATATTTAGGTTGCATGGGATTCCTCAGATGGTGATTTCAGATAGAGATGTTAAATTTACATGCAATGTTTGGAAAGAATTGTTTGTAGGATTGGGTACTAATTTGAATTTCAGCACAAGTTACCATACACAAACGTATGGGAAAAATAATGTACGAATCAAATTATCGAAGACATGTTACAAATGTATGTAAGAACAAGACTAGATAAGTGGGAAGAATATCTACATTTAGTTGAATTCGAATACAATAATGTGTATCAAGCATCAGCTAAGATGATTCCCTTCGAACTTTTATACAGAAGAAAATGTACAACCCTAACCAGTTGGGATAATGTGGCTGATAGGATTATGGATGGATCTGAAATTCTCTAAGAAATGGAAAATATGGTCAAAAGTGTGCAACAGAACTTGAAAGAGGCACAAGATCGACATAAAAGTTATGCAGATATAAAAAGGAGACATCATGAATTTAAAATTTGATAGCATATATATCTCAAAGTCAAAGTAAGGAGAAGATCCCTAAAACTAGGAAGTTGTTCCAAGTTGGTGCCAAGATTTTGTGGTCCTTTCAAGATCTTAGCTCAAATCAGACCAGTGGTGTATCAACTAGCACTGCCTGCAAATTTAAAAGTTCATAATGTTTTTCATGTTTCACTATTAAAAATATATATTCATGATCCTACTCACATCATTGATTGTAACATGTTGTAGGTGGCACTAGAAGGCGAGTTCCAAGCATAAAATCTATGCATTCTAGCCAGTAAAGAAACAATACTTCAGAATAGAGGCATTGCCGAGGTAAAAGTGCAATGGAAGAACTTTAGTCCTGAGGAGGATACTTGGGAATTGGAATAATAAATGTGGAAATATTATCCAACTCTATTCCAAGACATGATTTGAGCACTGAGAACAATGTTATACTTAAGGGGGAGAGGATTTGATATCCTCGAATTATTCAAAAAATAAATTATTTCAAAGTTGTTATTTTAAAAATAATTTTCCTTTTTTGGAAATTTGAATTTTAGATTGTGGAAGTATGTACTTATTATTTTATGCCTGTTGGAAAAATGTTTGACTTACCAATTGTCCTCTTTTGATGGACACATGTACGAGCCAAACATTTTTAATAAATTTAAGGCTGGAGAATAGATAAAAAAAACTAGGTTAATAATAACTAACTATGACTCCATGAGTGGGGAACAGGGTTGAGTTAACTCAAAGTTGATTTTCACAAGTGTCAGAAGTTGAGTTCTGTCACTAGAGGCACCTAAAAATGAGGGATTTGTAAAGCTGCAAATTTCCCAAGGAGGGAAAAGAATGGAAAGTCCTAGGCATGGGATATCTACAACATATGTGGGAGGTTGGATGCTGCTTAGTATGTTGGGGAAAATGATTGATTGATACTAGGAGCACATTAGGTGTTAGGAAAATAATTTTTTGAACAGTTCAGAGAGACTTTGGCTAAGGAGTGATGCTCAGTTTTTCGTTATGGAGTCATGGTCAGGATAGGGGGTGATGAGGACAAGTAATATGGTTGTTCTGAATCTACGGTTGGGTGGAACATAGTTTTTCCATTTGTTTTCCCAGCATATTTGGTTCAGAGATGTATCTTTAATTGTTTACCTTTAATGCTATCAAATTTTTGAATGAATGATATATGGAAGAAATAATCTACATAGCTATGTATTATTGTATAGTATAGGATTTACTTTATTAAATTATGCACCTATATATTTGAGACATCTTGTTGTTTTATGTTGGATATAAACATATTTAGTGTTTTATATGTAGCTGCAGAATTATAGATAGCTACAAAATTACATGCATGTCGATACAAAATTGTGTGAATCTACATAATCAATTTTATATAGACGCAAGTATTTTGGCTGATTTAAATGAATTACCTTCATTTACAATGAGTATAAAATTATTCATTTTAGTCATGAGCAAGAAAATATGAATACATCCTGTATAGTCATGTGAACTGTGTATAGTATCGTAGTTCCTCGATATTTATAGTTATGGAATATTTATAAAAGAGGGATACATAACTTAGAGAATGATGCGTAGAAGTGTTTTTAATTGTCCGTTTAGGCTACGAAAATACATAAAAGAAAAAGGAAATAAATACATATGTGTAAACTTCATTTATTGCTAGTAAACTACATATTACCATAGGAATGAAATTACCTATGGTTTACAACGTGAATATTACTACCTATGTAGTTTTTTCCATTTGTTTCTTGATCAATACAAGGTATACTAGAAAGCTTGAGTGAATCCATTACATACAAAAGGGAATTTTTTTTACCTATAGCATAGGTTATTTGATGTTTATAAAATATATCTCACAAGAATAATATGCAAAATTCATGCAATAATTAAAAAGGAAATGCAATTCCATAAATCCTATGCATAAAATACGATATATCACATATAGGTAATGGACATTGTAGATAAAAAGGACTCGATTTCATCTTAAGTAAAAGGAGATACGGTAAATAACTTTTAAATTCTGGTTTATCTAAATAAAATCGAAAAAACCAGACAGAAAATGTTCGGATGTGACCGAAGAGGAATGAAGAAAATTCTTATTTTGTTAAAGAGATTTCTCTATGGAAAAGTTCACTAAGTTGGAAATCGAGTACCTTTCCTGGATTAATGGTTGATACTTCACAACAATGATGTTTTTCCAACCTACAAGATAAGGTTAAAAATAAAAATCTTAGTATGTGAATCCTATTCAATAAAACCCTTTTACAACGAAGAAATTAGAAAAAAATGGTAATACTTGTCTAAATATCTATAGCAACCCCAATTCAACTAAAATCCCTTCCTGTGGAAAAGCATAGACACAATACTTGAGAAACATTACTATGCGAGAAAAATTCAAAATGGTCTTATTATTTTGGTACTTGTAACTTTCCGAGTAACATGAATTTTCATTTGAGGTTTTTTCAAGGCATTGAAGAGAAGGTCTCGTGCAGTCTGGTGGGTTTCCCTCGAAAAATAAAGGGACACATCATTAGATTGCAGCCGCATAAGATATATTGGAGGTTACAAGTAAACACAAAAATAAACAACAGTTCTTTTATTCAGATGTTATATAGGCCAAACAAACACCAGTATGAATGGTTATGTACCATTTCTTCAATACAAAGAATAGTTTCTATTGATTTATATACTTCTATTATTTAAAGAAAAATCGTATTTACCTCGAAGTATACACTGTAACAAATCTGGGCACAAATGTTTCAACACTATAATAATTATTAAGACAAGAATGTCGAACGAAACTACCAAACGTTTATGAATTTTTCCTCTGAAGAGATTACTCAAACATGATAAACTTAGGGTAAATTTACGGATTCACATAATAGTATATATATTTTAAGAAAACACTGTCAAGTACGGACACTGTAGAAAAACTATGGGTTTGCATGTTAAATACAAGGTAGTTGACTAAGAGTGTTTTGTAAAATATGGATATAGTCTAGGAGAGACTACACGTGCTAATTTCTGGCTACAGAATAATACCCATAAAATTATTCAAGCTAGTATCCATCCATTTTTCCAACGGAATAGCTTGGGAAAAAATAAATATGAAATGTAGTTTCTATGAGTAGTCTTCCTTAGGAAAACCCTATCTTTTGTATTTAGGGTTGTATCTTTGTTTTAAACAATATCTTGAAGTTTAGAAAACACATTCAATGAAACAAAATCTAGGATAACACTCTTATGCATGCATGAATGCAATATCAAGTACATAGTAAGATATTGAGTTATTACCTTCAGCAACCATAGACTTGTTCGCCTCTTTAAAATCTCTTCCACGGGAATAATGAGTGTGGAAAAGGGGGTCCATGTATGCAGAAGACCATATAGTAGTTTGAATACACTATTCGACGAGGTTTCCACCAAAATTATTATGAGACATAACAATATTACAGAGTACTGCTAAAACACAATGGACTATGCAGAGAAATGACTCTCAGAGGTTAGCGATAGAGGTGTATATTGAAAATGATGCGAACCATTGTAGTCAACTAGGAGTGTAGTCTAGAGCTTCACAACTCAATTCTATATAGAGACACATAAACCTTAATCCATGTGATACATCAGGTCTAGATTCATGGCATTGGTTGAAGGATAGTTGGAATAAACTTGTGCGTACTACAGTCTATTAAAAATATGCTAACATGTCCTTTCCTCGAAAGATAGAGACCAACTGTTAAGGAATGGCTGCAATGAATAAATTAAAGATTTTCCATATAAAAATTTTAAATTAGTAATGGATGACACCTAGTATAAGTGGGTATAATGTTTTATTCACCTCTATGCTCGATCTACACCCGTAGATCCAATTGTCAAGTTTTCTATGCAAATTTAGTAGATTGGAATGTTTCCACAAGGCTCTAAGGATGGTTTCCTAGATTATTTTTAAAGTAATCCCTATTAGATAACAAATTCTCATAAATTAGGGATACATATATAGTGTTTTAAGGGAATAATAACTCAGTTTTTTTCATCGTTTGGATAACTCTGTAATTACCTCCTTTGAAGAATTCATTATTTAATTTCTACCAAATCCAGAATGGGTAAAGAACTTACCCTTAAGAATAACTTTTGCAAAAAAAAGAAGTTTTTTTTATGTAATTTTGGGTTTGTTACATGTGATATCAGAGTTGTTGGTTACAACACTTAGGCCTAAGGGAAACACCAGAAAGTTATCTTCCTAAAGGAAAAATATAACAAATAATATTTTTTGTTACAAACAGAAAAATTGTCTTTCATAAAAATGCCATTGCAAAATGGAGAAGGAGAAAGACCTGAGAGAAACCATAATCAAAAGCTCCATAGAGACCAAAACATCACAATGAGGGAAGTTCAACCACCCAAGTATCGGAAACGATGAGGAAAACTATTGTGGAATTGTAGGTGTTTAAAGTTGATAATGAAAAGTTAAAGAAATCTCAAGAAGATCAACATGAAATTGATGAAATGTTGTTACATAGTATAGAAACCAAGAAGATTCCAAGAAATAATGAGATGGAAGAGGAGGTCAATAAAAAGTCCTAAAAGAATTCTAGTCATGAATCACAAAGATAAGACAATTGTTCTGAGGACACACACTTGACAAAACAAAAGGCGTCTATAGGAAAGAAGATAAAATAATTGGATCACTTGGAAGGTGAATTCAAAAAGATAAAACCCTCCACCTTTGATGGAGAATCAAAGACTCGTGAGGATGATGAATCCTGGTTTCTAGACATAAATAAATACTTTCAGATTTATAATTATTCTAGTAATATGAAGGTTAGAATGACCATTTATAACTTAAAAGGAAAAGCTAGTATCTGGTGGCAAGACCCGAATCTAGTAAAATGATCGAAATAAAAATAGATGGAATGGTCAGAATTCAAAAACAATATCAAGAAACAATACCTATCAGAAAGTTATTATGCAAGAACGATTAAATAATTTTATGAATTGCATCTAGGACAAATGTCTATGGATGATCTGATTAATAAATTTCTAGATCTGTTGAGGTTTTTGCCTTATATCAAAGAAGATAAGGCAAAAATTCAAATTTTCTTGAGTTGTCTACCATAGTATTATAAATACATAATTGAATTTGAAAATCCCCAATCTTTAAATGAGGTATTTAGGGAGTGTGGAGAATCCCAACTACAGAGAAATTTTCCATGCTTAAACCCATCAATAAAAACTTCAATACACAATATTCAAGAGGCTTCAATAGTTGGAGATATTGGTAGAAGCATGCATAAGATCAATGCAACTTTGGATGGAAGGAAAGAAGATCATCAATCTAGTATTATGGAAATTGAAGGTAAAATTCATAACAACAATGTCTCTATACTAATTGACCCATGAGCTAGGTTAAGCTATATTACCCCAACTTTAGTAGAGTCAAATAAACTAAAGAAGGTAAAACATGCTAAATCCTTGTTAGTACAACTAACAACAGGGACAAAAAGAAAGGTAACATTGTTTTTTTTTATTGTGAACTTAGTATAAGTGGTTAGAATACAAAGTTAAATATGAATGTGTTACCTTTAGGGTCGTATGAAATAATTATCGGGATGGACTAGTTGGAAAGGCATACAGTGATACTGAACTATTATGAAAAGTCATTTGTGTACAAGGATGAAAATAATACAGCGAGAACAGAACAAGGAATAAAAAAACTAGTTTTTGTTAGACAAATATTAACAATGCAATTCAAGAAATGTATTAATAAGGGTTGAAAAGTATATGCTATTCAGGTAACTAATATTTTGGAAAAATATAGAAAACTAATCTTGGAATACTTTACAGTCCCTCAGGGATTTCGAGATGTATTCGTAAAAGAGATACCAAAACTACCTCCTAGGAGAGAAATAGATTTATCTATTGATATACTACCTGGATCTTCCCCAATATCAAAGGAACCTTACATAATGAGTGTTCTTGAATTAACAGAACTAAAAATTTAGTTACAAGAATTTTTAGATAAAGAATACATTAGACCAAGTTTTCCACCTTGGGGAGAACTATTTTTTTTCGTTAAAAATAAATATGGAATGCTAAGATTATGTATTGATCATCGTCAACTGAATAAAATGACGATTAAAAATAAATACCCTTTTCCTAGAATCAACAATCTCTTTGACCAGGTTGGAGGAGAACAAATATTCTCTAAGCTAGAATTGAGATCTTCTTATCACCAAGTCATGATAAAGGATGAAGACATAAAAAAAAATAGCATTCAGAACAAGTTACGAACATTATGAATTTGTAGCGATTCCATTTGGACTTACTAATGCACCAAAAATTTGTGTGTACTTAATGAATAGCATATTCAACTAGTATTTGGATAGATTCATGCTAATTTTATCGATGATATACTAATCTATTCAAATACTAAATAAGAACATGAAAAGCATTTCAAAATAGTATTAGAGTCTGTAAGAGAACATAATTTGCATTCTAAGTTTGATAAATGTTATTTCTACGAATGGAAGATACAATATTTAGGGCATGTAATATCGGAAGACGACATTGCAGTAGACGCTGAAAAGATTATATCCATTATGGAATGGCCTATTCCTAAATACGTAGAAGACATAAGGTCATTCATGGGGATTACTGACTATTACCAGAGGTTTATCAAAGGATTTCCAAAATCTCCTATCCGATTACATCACTGCAGAAAAAGGGAATGAAATTTAATTGGTCTAAAAATTGCCAAGAAAGTTTTGATAAACTAAAAGGACTGTTAAATACGACACTAATACTTAAGGTGGCAGACCCATATATAGACTTTACAATTTGTGTGGATGCAAGTAAAGAAGGATCAGGAGGAGTACTAATGAAGGATGGACACTTAATTTGTTATGAATCACACAAATTAAAGGAACATGAACGAAACTACACAACTCGCCATCTAGAGTTAAAAGTTGTAATTCAAGCATTGAAAATGTGGCGGCATTATTTAATAGGAAGAAAATTTGTATTACTAACAGATAACAGTGGTGTAAAACACTTGTTCATTCAACAAGATCTCAATGCAAGATAGGCGAGATGGTTGGCCATTTTAAGTGAGTTCAATTTTTAAGTACGACACATCAAGGGAAAATAAAATAAAGTCGTAGATGTAGTGATTCAGAGAGATAATGATTTGTATGAAGTAATTATCAACAAAGTAGAAAATGATATTGAGGATAGAATTAAATCTGCAAGCAGAAATGATGAAAAATACATCAAAACAACAAAACAATTGCAAAGGAATGAGGAACATTTGCACAGTACAGATCTATATAAAAGTGGGTTGTTAAGATTCAAACATAGGTTAAATGTACATAAATATACTGAATTGAAGATGATTATTCTTGATGAGTTGCACACAATTCCATATTCTAGTCATCCAAGATACCAGAAAATGATAACATCCTTAAGGAAACAATTTTATTGGCCTAACATGAAAAATGAAACAGTTGAATACTTGTCTAAATGTTTAGATTTTCAACACATAAAGGTTCAGCATCAACATATGTTACACATTATTTCCATCACCTCTATGACTGTTAATGATGTAAACCCATCCTTTGTCTTGAGAAGGGTTAATGGCCTGAATCCATGAAGAAGAACGAAGCCACATTTTCCCAGAGAGATGGAATTATACTTTTCCTTTGTCAAAAACCTTAGAAAAAGGGATCGTCACACATTGCTCAGTGTTAAGGATGTGACGATCTAGGATCATCGTAGGTTGCACCAGAGTGGCCTGCAACGTCATCGCAGTTTTCTCAGTGTTAAGGGTGCGACGATTTTCGTACGAAGGAAAAAGAGCATCTTCTCGATTCTTCTAGAAGAGAAGCTTCGAGGGTGATTTGGCCTCTGATCGGTTTGGATCTGATTCAAATCCCTGATCTCTTGGGATCATCCTAACCTCCTCACCCTATCCTTTTAACCCTATAAAAGAAGAGGAGTTCTCATGGGGAAAGCTAGATTGAGTTGGCTAGCTTTTTGTGTGAGCTTGAGCATAGTTTTTTGATTTCAAGCTCATTAAAAAATGAAACCAACTTTGAGCATCGTTTTCTTCTTTCAAACTCATTAAAAAATGAAACCAAATTTGAGCATGGTTTCCTGATTTCAAGCTCGTTAAAATATGAAACCAGTCATGAGGATAATTTTGCATCTCTGTGGAAACCTCGTTAAAAAATGAAACGTAGGTCACGAGGATAGTTTTTGCGTCTCCATGGAAACCTCGTTAAAAAATGAAACAAAGTTTATGAGCATATTTCTTGTTTCTATGTCGAGCTCATTAAAAAATGAAACAAAAGTCTGGGGATTAAACCTAGAGTCTCGAGCATAGTTCTTCTACTATGTCAAGCTCGTTAAAAAATGAAACAACTTCCCCCTCTATGCTTGGGTCAAGTCCTTCATCTAGTATTTGAAGGTTCATTTCATCTGCCTTTACAGTTGGATGAAACCAAGCTTGGGGGGAAATGCTTATATCCTCTGGACTTCATGATGAAGTTAAGCCACTAGCTTCTTAAGTTGGGGGCTAAGTACCAACTATGTGATTCCGTGAACCATGCATTGCGAAGCCTCAAGCATAGTTTTCTATGGTTCAATCTTGTGTAAAAATAAAACCAGGTACCTCAAGAATAGTTTTCTATGGTTCAATCTTGTGTAAAAATAAAACCAGGTACCTCAAGAATAGTTTCCTTTGCTTCACGCTTGTGTAAAAATGAAACCAAATCCAAGAACAATTTTTTTCTTTTAATCTTGTGTAAAATTAAAATCTGTCCCAAGCATAATTTTGTTTTGTTTTAATCTTAAGTAAAAATGAAAACAATCCCAAGCTAGTCTTTGTTCTTTCTCGTTCTCATAAATCAATGAGAATATAACCGAGTATACTTTTATCACCTTTTCAGACTCGTAAAGGTTATACGAAAAATGAACCCCCTTGAGTCCTCTTTAAGCTCTTTTCATACTCTCTAAACATGAAAAGATGGCCAAGTGATCTTTTTCTTTTCACACTCATTAAATTATTTTAAGAATATGTTTGTTGAGTGGTAGTTTATCTCTTTTCGTCTCATTAGACTACTTTACGAAAAATGACATTTTCGAGTTTTCTTTAAGTTTTTTTCAAACTCTCTAAATATGAAAAACCACTGAGTTGACTTTCTTTGGACTCGTAAAATAGACATTGAAAGGCCCATATAGGAAAAAACCACTCCTTCCTAGGGTTCGTTAAATATACTCTGAAGGAATCATCTGAAGGATGAGCTTACATTTCAAGAATATGTTAACCTCCTCAAGCTTCTATAAAAATAAATAGGTACTCGCCAGAAATGGCGGGGGAAAAATTTGGGAAAGAAATGTTTCTAAACCTGTATTATATGGAAGTAAGTCTCTCTTGAACATGACACCCTTTCACTCACTTTGTGTCTAGTTTGGAAAATTTGCTTGTCTCTTCATCATAATCATTTATATGATTAAAAATTGGTCTATGATCCTTGTTGTTGGGTCAGTGTTTTCGAGACATTTTTTGTGTCATCAATATGTTCAAAGAGAAGTTCAATCTAGAAAGTCTTCTATTACATTGACCATTTCTACAGTCCTTAAGCCTTCTATTGCATCAACCCTCCCTGATTCAGTCCTGAATCATTTGTTACTCTAATCTCATTCAAATCTTGTTATCTGTTTTGTGTCATTGATGGGGGACACATTAAGGCCCTCCTGTGATGAGTCTTTTCCTGTCAACTTCAACTCATTATCCAAGAATTAGAATTAGAAAATAATTGGTACCTTGGAAATTGCATGCCTCAATGGCAGGTTTCCTCGCTTTCGACAGTGGGTTTTCATTATTGACCCCTAATCAGGAGATTCCGCTGAGTGTTCGAATTCAACTCACAAATTCGCACCCATTGGATTTTACTAGTGTAGATTGGGAGTCATTGACATTAATGGTGGTTTCCCTCACACTTGTTAACAATATTCATTAATTATCGGTAATCAAGTGGTATCTACCATGTTCAACTTCAACATGTGTATTCACATGTTTAGATTTGTACTATAGAGGGGTGGAGATGAAGACCTGTGATCTTTTCTGACAGATTCAGGTTGCGTTGGAGTATATTCATATTGTAGTGTTGCATAGATCCACAGTGTATGTCTCATGGATATGTTAAAATTTGATTCTTTAACACATAGATCCATAGTATACTTTTGGTGGCTATGTTCATATATGAGTCATAATAGCATGGATCCACATTGTATGTTTGGTGGCCATGATTTTGCTTAATTGGCATGGATATTTGCATGTCGACATTTATTTTTTGATTCATTTGTATTTTGAGTATGGGAATGCCTACCTCAGTGATGATATATTATTGTATTGTATTTCCTTTTTTTTTGGCATATTTCCGACCGGCATGTTCCTTGTTCCCTACACACACTCGACAAAGTATTTCAACTATCACTCTGTTCTAACTTCATATTTTGGGGGGTTCTCTGTTGCACATTATTTTCATCACCCCTATGACCGTTAATGTTGTAAACCAATCCTTTGCATTGAGAAGGATCAATGGCCTAAATCCCTGAAGAAGAATGAAGACACATTTTCTGAGAGAGATGGAATTATACTTTTCCTTTGTCAAAAACCATAGAAAAATGGATTGTCACATCTTGCTCAGTGTTAAGGGTGTGATGATCTAGGATCGTCGTATTTTGTACAATAGTGGCTTGCGACATCGTCGCATTTTTCTCAGTGTTAAGGGTGCGATGATTTTCGTACGAAGGAAAAAGAGCATCTTCTCGATTCTTCTAGAAGAGAAGCTTCGAGGGTGAGTTGGCCTCCAATCGGCTTGGATATGAGTCACATTCCTCATCTCTTAGTATCATCCTAACCTCCTCAACCTATCCTTTTTAGCCTATAAAAGGAGAGGGGTTATCATGGGTAAAGTTGGATTGAGTTGGCTAGCATTTGGTGTGAGCTTGAGTAATTTTTGTGGCTTTGAGATTTGCTTTGTCAAAATAGATTGTTGGTCTCATAATCCATGGAGAAATAAGTGTGTGGGAAGCAAGGAACTATTGGAAGGAACCTGACAACATCAATGAATCTGGTTGTATATTTCTTCTACATTGTTTAATACAGTGATATATTTATTTCCCATAAAATTATTCTTATTTTATTGTATGACTCATTGATCACTTACATATGTTTTCTTGAGTATACGTTGTTGCTTTCAATTCGTTATCTTGTGTTTTTTTTACAGGTTCAACATCCCATAAGACTTGGAATGGAGAGAGGATGACACTAGCGAGGACAAACAACATTTAAAATGTATGTCCTTTATCTCTTGTTAGTTAGTATGCTTGATAGTTAAAACATAGGGAAAGTTTTATATTCTGTCTTGTTTTGTTCTAGTTTTGGGGTGAAACTAGGGAGATTTGTTTGTGTCCACACTTACCGATTTTTCTGATAACAACATCTGACAGTTCTATTACAACCTCTTCCTATACCTGAATGGAAGTGGGAAATTGTTTCAATGGACTTCATCATAGGTTTTCCTAAGACTTAAAGAAAAATGGCTCAATTATGGTAGTGATTGATAAGCTAAGTAAGTCTACACATTTTATACCTGCGAAGTCTACTTACAAAGCGATTAATATCACTGAAATATTTATGAAAGGAATATTTAGGTTGCAAGTGATTCCTAAGATGGTGATTTCAGATAGAGATGCTAAATTTCCATCCAATTTTTGGAAAGAATTGTTTGCAGGTTTGGGTTCTAATTTGAATTTAAGCACAAGTTACCATCCATAAACGGATGGGAAAACATAATGTACAAATCAAATTATAGAATACATGTTACAAATGTATGTAAGAACATAACCAGATAAGTGGGAAGAATATCTAAACTTATTTGAATTCACATACAACAATGGGTATCAAGCCTTAGCTAAGATGAGTCCCTTCAAAGTTTTATATGGAAGGAAATGTAAAAACCTGATCAATTGGGATAATCCGATTGATAGTATTATGTTTGGACCATAAATGCTCCAAGAAATGGAAAATATGGTCAAAAGTGTGCAATATAACTTTTAAGAACCACAAGATCGAAAGAAAATCTATGCATATCTAAAAAGGATATATCAAAAATTCAAAATTGGAGAGCATGCATATCTCAAAGTCAAAGAGAGGAGAAGCTCCCTAAAACTAGGAAGTTGTTCCAAGTTGGTGCCAAGATTTTTTGGTCCTTTTGAGATCTTCGCTCAAATCAAACCAGTGGAATATCAACTAGCACTCCCTGCAAATTTAAAAGTTCATAATGTTTTTCATGCTTCACTATTAAAAAGATATATTCATGATCCTACTCACATCATTGATTGGAACATGGTGCAAGTTGAACCAGAAGGCAAGTTCCAAGAATAACCTCTATGTATTTTGGACAAGAAAGAAACAATACTTCAAAACAGAGCCATCGCCCAGGTAAAAGTGCAATGGAAACACTTTAGTCCTAAGGAGGCAACTTGGGAATTGGAAGAAGAAATACAAAAATCTTATCCAATTATGTTCCAAGAGATGATTTGAACACTGAGGACAGTGTTATACTTAATGGGGAGGGGACATGGTATCCTTGAATTATTCAAAAAATAAATTATTTCAAATTTGTTATTTTAAAAATAAATTTCCATTTTTGGAAATTCGAATTTTAGATTGTGGAAGTATGTAATCATTATTTTATGACTGTTGAAAAAAAGTTTGACTTTCCAACTGATCTCTTTTTATGGACATGTGTATGAGACAATTTTTTTTAATAGATTTAATGTTGGAGAATAGATGGAATAGGTAGGTTAAAAATAGTTGACTATGACTCCATGAGTGGGGAATAGGGTTGAGTTAACTTAGATCTCATTTTCACAAGTGTCAAAACTTGATTTCTGTCAATAGAAGCCCCTAGAAATGAGGGATTTGTAAAGCTGTGAATCTCCCAAGGAGGGAAAGGAATGCAAAGTATTAGGCATGGGATATATACAACATATGTGGGAGGCAAGATGCTACTTAGTATGTTGAGGAAAATGACTTTTTGCTGCTATGAGAACATATGGTGTTAGGAAAATGATTTTTTGAATGGTTCAGAGAGACAATGGCTAAGGAGTGATCCTCATTTTTCTCTTATGGATTCATGGTCAGGATAGGGGGTGATCAAGACAAGAAATTATGCCTATTCTTGATCTATGATTGGGTATACTTGGTTCAGATATGTATTTTAAACTATTTACATTTCATGCTATCAAATTTCTAATGGATGATATATGCAAGAAATAATTTACACAGCTCTGTCTTATTGTATAGTACTGGATTTATTTTATTAAGTTATGCAGCTACAGATTTGAGACATCTTGTTGCTTTATGTTGGATATAAACATATTTAATGTTGTATATGTAGCTACATAATTATAGATAGCTACAAAATAGCATGAATGGAGATACACAATTGTATAAATGTATAGAGTCAGTTTTATATAGGCACATGTATTTTGGATGAGTTAAATGAATTACCTTCATTTATGTATAAAATTATGCATTTTAGCCATGAGCAAGAAAATATGAATGTCCAGTACATTCATATTAAGTGTGTATAGTAGCATAGTTCCTTGATATTTATAGTTATGGAATATTTAGATAGAGAGGGCTACATAACTTAGAGAATTACGAGCAGAAGTGTTTTTAATTGTCCGTTTATTCTACATAAATATATAAAAGAAAAAGGATATAAAACACATATTTGTAAACTTCCTTTCTTGCCAGTAAACTATAGGTTACAATAAGAATGAAATTACTTATGGTTTACAATGCGAATATTACTACCTATGTATTTTTTCACATTTATTTCTTGATCAGTAAAGGTATACTAGAGAGAATGAGTGAATCAAGTACATACACAAATGAATTCTTTTTCCTGTAGCATACATTATTTACAACTTATCAAATATATTTCGCACACGAATAATGTGTGAAATTCATGTATTAATTGAAAAGGAAATTTAATTCCGGAAAGCCTATGCATACAATATGATATATCACATATAGGTAATGGACATTGTAGAGAAAAAGGACTCGATTTCATCTTGAGTAAAAGGAGATACAATAAATAACTTTTAAATTCTGGTATATCTAAATAAAATCGAAAAATCCAAACAGACCTTGTTGGGATATGATCGAAGAGGAATGAAGTGAATTCCTACTTTGTTAAAGAGATTTATTTATGGGAAAAATATCTAAGCTGGAACTTGAATACCTTTCTCGGATTAATGGTTGATCCTTCACAACAACAATGTTGTCCCAACCTAAAAGTTAAGGCTAAAAAGAAAAATATTAGTATGTGAATCCTATTCAATAAAACCCTTTTACAAGGAAGAACTTAGAAAACAAATGGTTATACTTATCTGCAGATCTGTATCAACCCCAATTCCAGTAAAATCCCTTCCTTTGGAAAAGCATAAACAGAATACTTGAAAAACATTACTATGCGAGACAAATTCAAAAGGATATTATTATTTTGGTACCTGTACCTTTTCGGGTAAGATGAATTTTGATTTGAGGTATTTCCAAGGCGTTGAAGAGAAGGTCCTGCGCAGTCTAATGGGTTTCCCTCAAAAAATAAAGGGACCCATCATTAGATTGCAGCTGTAGAAGATAAATTGAAGGTTATAAAAAAACCACATAAATAAACAAGAGTTCTTTTATTCAGATTTCAAACATGCCAAATTAATTCCAGTATGAATGGTTTTGTACTATTTCTGCAATGCAAAGAATATATTCTATCGATTTATATACTTCTATGATATAAATAAAAATCATATTTACCTTGAAGTATACACTGTAACAAATCTAGGAACAAATGTTTCAACACTATAATAACTATTATGAGAAGAATGTTGAACAAAACTACCAAACGTTTCTGAATTTTTCCTCTGAAGGGATTACTCAAACAGGATAAACTTAGGGTAAATTTATAGATTCACAAAACAAAATATATATATATATATATATATATATATATATAAATATATATAAATAAAGAAAACACTGTCAAGTATGGACACTATAGAAAAACCAAGGGTTTTCATGTTAAATACAAGGTAGTTGACTGAGAGGGTTTTCTAAAATATGGATATAATATTGGAGAGACTATGTGTGCTAATTACCTGCTACAGAATAATACCCACAAAATTATTCAAGCTAATGTCCATCCATTTTTCCAACGGAATATGTTGGGAAAAACAAAATACAAAATATAGTTGCTATGAGTAATCTTCCTTAGGAAAACCCTATCTTCTGTAGATGGGGTTCTATCTTTGTTTTTAACGAGATCTTGAAGTTTACAAAAACATTCTATGAAACTACATCAAGGATAATACTCTTATGCATGCATGAATGAAATATCAAGTACATAGTAAGATATTGAGTTATCACCTTTAGCAACCATAGAATTGTCCGCCTCTTTAAACTCTCTCCCACGAGAATAATGAGTGTGGAAAAAGGGTTCCATGTACACAAAAGGACATACAATAGTTCAAATACATTATCCAATGAGGTTTCCACAAAAATAATTATGAGAAATAACCATATTACAGAGCTCTGATAAAACACAACAGACTATGTAGAGGAATGACTCTTGAAGGTAAGCGATAGAGGTGTATGTTCAAAATGATGCTAACCATTGTAGTCAACTGGGAGCAGAGCCTTGATCTTCTCAACTGAATTCAGTATACAAACACATAAACCCTAATCCATGTGATACATTAGGTGTGGAGTCGTGCAATTGGTTGAAGGATAGTTGGAACAAACTCATACATACTACAATCTATTAAAAATATGCTAACACGTCCTTTCCTCGAAAGATAACGACGAATTGTCAAGGAATGGTTAAAATGATTAAATTAAATATTTACCATATAAAAGCATTAAATTAGTAATGGAGGACACTTATTATATGTGGCTATAATGTTTCATTCATCTCTACCTTCAAGCTACACCCCTAGACCCATTCGTGAGGGTTTCTATGCAAAGTTTAGTAGATTCAAATGTTTTCACATGACTCTAAGGATGGTTTCTTGGTTTATTTTTTAAGTAATCCATATTTTATAACCAATCATCATAAATTAAGGATACATATATAGTGTTTTAAGGGAATAATAACTAAGTTTTTTTCATCGTTTGGATAACTCTATAATTACGTCCTTTGAGGAATTCATTATTTAAATTCTACCAAGTCCAGAATGGGTAAATACTTTTACAAAAAAAAAAGAATATTTTTATGGAGTTTTGGGTTTGTTACATAACCCACCATTACAACCTCAATTTCTTGTGAAACCTAAGCGAAAACCAATTAACAAGGTGTTTCAGAAAATTGAAACTCCTACCTTCCCGACATATTGCATCTCACTTATTGAATGCAATGATGTACACTTGCGATCATGGAGAGTAATAAACCAACAAACATCACCTATTATCATAGAACATGTAGAAACAAATTGACCTAGATAAACAACCCCAATCCATGAGAAATTGGAGAAACACCACACTAAAATAACTCGTGCTAAAAATCTTATTACACAAGATGAAACTTAAGACACCACTCCTATTACTTTTGAAACTCCTCCATACCCAAAAATATTAGTAGTACCTAGAACTATCCCACAAACTGAGTTTGACTTCATCGAAGAATTTAAAAACCTATGTGTCAAATTACCATTGTTACAAGCTATTAAATATGTCCAAAATTACGCCAAGGAAGTGAGGGGATTATGTTTCAAAAGTCTTGGCAGAAAGGCTAAGGATCCTCCCACAGTTCAAGTATTAGGAATTTTTTTAGAAATGATGTTGGGAAAAACCTCTCTTACTAAGTATGACAATCTTGGGAATCCAACAATGACCATCCATATTGGAAAAATGATCATTCCAAACACAATGATCGATCTAGGCACTACAGTAAATATCATGACCAAAGAAACAATATAACTATTATGACTTACCAATCTGAGACCCACACCCACTGTGCTAGAAATCGCGGATAAATCCAAAATATTACTAAAAGGGGTTTTAGAATACATTGTCATATATGTAGACTCCTAGGAATACCCATCAGAATTCTTGGTGTTGTAGCCTAAAACACACCTAGGATTACACCATCTGATTCTAGGCAAACCCTGGTTGGCTACATCTAATGCATTTATTACCCGTAAGTCAGGGTTTATGAAAATATTTGATGGAAAATCTATGAAAAACATTATCCTCTACCACCCTTCCAAAACAATTGTGGATCATGAAATCCCCTTATGGGTTGAATTTTAACCAGAAGAGGGAGGCATATAGCCAATCCTCACAGTAAAAAAGGATGTCTATTTTAAGAATGAGACAAAGGATAATACTATTAGCATCTTTATTAGTAATCCCCCATCCATTACTCATCAACCATTATATCTCTTAGATTATATAATGAATAAACCTAACCAATATATTATTGTTGATGAATCTCCCTTTAGAAATGATACCTACAACACAAAGTGGGAAAAGTGTTCCAATTGAAATCAAGCCTAGAAATACCTTAAATATTAATACAAACTTATCTCCCTCACAAACAAAATGATTATTTTATCTATTGAAAGAACATAAGGAGTACTTTGCATGGGATTACATAGATATGAAGGGTATTCACCATGATATGTGTACCCACCACATATATATAAAATAATATTGTCATCATATTTACTAGACGTAAAACAGAATGAACCCAGACTTGAAAGATATTGTAAAAGAAGAACTCTAGAAACTGTTAAATGTTAACTTCATATACCCAATCTCAGATAGTCATTGGGTATCCCCATTGGTCATTGTACCTAAGAAAAATGGAAACTGGAGAATTTTTTTGGACTATAGAGAATTGAACAAAGCCACAAAAAATATGATTTTCCATTACCTTTTATTGACCAAGACCTTGATACCCTGTCAACTAAGAATCTTTTTCATTTCTTAACAGGTTCAACAAATACAACCAAATCTAGATATCTCTTGAATATCAAGAAAAAACTACCTTTACTTTTCCCTTGGGTACCTTCACGTATCGAGTCCTTCCTTTCAGACTTTGTAACACACCCACTACTTTTCAGTGGGATGTATTGGGAATATTTTTGGATATGGTTAATGATTGTCTTGATATTTACATCAATGATTTTACGCCACATGGTGATACATTTGACATGGATCTGGCTAACCATGAAAAAGTGTGGAAAGACTGCAAACAAACTCATCTCTCTTTAAGCACATAAAAGTTTCATATGTGTTAAAATTTTAATTAAAATAAAGTACCAAGGCAAGTGTTTCTCTTCCCTAGGTGCCTAAGGGGGAGAAAGTGCCTAATGCGGGTCCTAGTAAAATTAATTTGTGAGATGGAAATTAAAAGATAACTTTATGACTAAAGTGAGGGTGAGTGAAGAGACACCAAATCTCAGCCACCCATCTAATCTAATCTCAACAGTTAGATTAGAAAACCCCTCACCTTCCCTCATGAGGTCGACTTGGGCAAGAGGGCGCACCCATTCTTGGGTAGTTCAAGCATTCTTATTGAGAGAACAAGAGAGAGCAAGAGAGAGGTCGAGCTGAAGAAAAGAGACAACATTTGTTGAAGGAGAGAACACATCCCAAGGCAAAGAACAACATGGATTTCAAGGCAGCAGATAGCAAGGAAGAACAGGTCGTACCATATGGATTTGTGGAGGTCGTACAGCATTTAATGTGCACAAAAATCGAGGAGGACAGCAACTGCAATTTCTGAGAGTATCGGCATGCATTCCAAGGTTGTCGTACAACATTTATTGGCATAGAAATCAAGGTAACTGCTGTAATAAATTTATGAGTGTATTTCCGTACAGTCCATACAGTTTGGCACAAATTTTGAGGGCCGTACAACATGGTTTACAAGGAGTTGTTCATGCTGGGTTTTTCATATAGTCTTAGCAGAGTTTTGGCATGAATTTCGAGACAGTCCGTACAACATTAATTGTTGGGATAGTCGTACAGTTGTATGGATTTATGGTTCAGAAATCGAGGAGCAAAGCTACAGGAATGTCCAGATAAGTTTGTGTAAATTTCTAAAGATGAATATGTTGTAAAAGAAATTTCTCACAAGCTCATAAATAATAAAAAGCCCTCTCTCACTGGTTTTCCCCTTGTGGGTTTTTCGAGGGTCGAAGTTAGACCGAAAATATTTGTGTCTGTATTTTCTGAGGTTTGCATACTGCTGATATTTTATTTCTGCGTTGAAAACGATATTCATAATCCTCATGTTTCAGTTCTGAAGTTAATTTCTGTTAAGTTTTTATATGTTGAAACAGTGCTGGAACATATGTTGAAAAAGTGTTGTAACATATGCTAAAACAATGTTGAAACTGGGTTTGGGCATTTAACTTTGGCTGAAAAATCAGCGAGACTGAAACTGGGTTGGGGTCTGAAATTTTAACATGGTATCAGAGCTGAGTTGAAGAGAGGTAGAAATTTCAGCAGACAGAAAGTAGGGACAACAGTCACTTCACAGGGCAGATTTTTGAATTTGTGATTTTCAGCAGAAAGAGGGTCATGGCTACTGGTTTGAGGGTTGAAGA
>SNQJ01S0068945.1:65982-84729 GCA_010110895.2 Picea sitchensis
TAGGAGACTAGGAGGTATAATTACAACTAATGGCCTAAAGCCGACATGAATAAAATAACATTACTAATATAATATGCCCCAACTAAGGGATAATGAGCCAATATTAGGGCTTAACAGTTAAGACCAAAATGATAACCTCATGAGGATATTAACCCCCCTACATTTTTATAGAGGTGGTACTCCTCTGTAAAATTTTCAAAGATTTTCTTTAAAATATGTATTGAATTATGCCAACAAGAAAAAATCAAATATTTATCACTCGATTTTTTTTAAATGGCATATAATACAATAGTTCCTGAGAAATGGAGTAGGAACATTAAACATCACATTTGCTAGAAATGAATAAATTGCAGAAAATAACAGAAACTCTTACATCCATCACATTTTTAGATATTTATAATCACATTAAAAAAAAGGGGGAAATGGTCCAGTGCACAAGAGAAATTTGAAAGGGTATTACTGAAATTTGAGATGCAGGAAACTTACTAAGACCATATTTAGAACGATATTTTCCTTTTTTATTTCTTTGATTTGTTCCTTCAAATACTAACTTTCTCGATTTTTTTTTCAAATAGTGCATTTTTTATAGTAAATGATTCTTCTTCTGAAAATTCTTCTTCTTATGCGGTGATTTTAACTACAATTTGTTGGGGTTCTTGTAACCTTTGTTCTTCATCATGGAAATGTATATTTTCAATATCAACTTCAAAATCCATATCCTCAATAGATAAGTTGTTTGTATTATTTGCAGATATTTGTTGCCTTGCTTCTTCTTGCAAGGGAATATTTATCTTCTTTCTTGAATTTTGTGGGGATTTTCCATTTTTCCTTGAGGAATATTTTTATCACTTCCTCCACTTTAATTTCCTCTTGAAACATTTTTCTATTGAGTTGTTGTTTTAACATTATATTAGGGTAGGCTATTTTTCTGTGAGACTACTGGATATTGAACACCCTTTTGATTTGAACCCTTCCTTTTTATTATGCTAAATTGTAGTGATTATTATAGTTTCAATATCAACAATAGGTTTCATCAGAGTATCCTGAGTATTACCCTCTTCTTCTCCAAATATATTTGTTTGGGTAAACTCATTACTGAATCCTATTGATAGTATGTGGTAAAACCAAATATGATTTGGGTCAAACCCTTTGATTTTTTCTTCATATTTCAAATTAAAATGATCGAAATGGGTTGAGAATTTATAAATTTTGGTTATGTTTCTTAATACAATTTCTCTCACTTTCCATGGTAATGGGATAAATTTCCTTTTTATCTTATCATGAAAAAAGTGAAGTCAGAATCCATATTGCCTAGAAACTTCAGTGATAAATTTTTTATCTGAAATGTAGCAAGGGAGAAAAGAATCTCTTTATTGGGAGTAAAATATTCTAATGACATTATATTTTTCCCTAATATCTAGGGTACCATTATTATATATAAAATTTGTTGCCTCTCATGAAAAACTCGATGTGTTATCTCCAAAGACAAGTTTCTTGAAAATTGTGACAAATTCGTCATGTTCTTCATAAACGTAATTAGAGGTCTTTTGTCTCCAAAGAGATTGCTACCAAAAATTTATAGGGTCGAATTTACAGTCTATCCTCTTGCTAATTGTTAATCCCTTGAAAATATGGCACTACGAAATAGAAGAAATTAAATATGAAGCCATAAATAATTTGTTTTCTTTATTAAAATTGAAAATCTAGGAAGCAATTTCGATAGAGATAAGCTTTCCCAAGTCGAAGATGGATTTTTCATGAAATGTAAAATCCAAAATGTATATATCCAACTAAGAGAGGGTTGTCATATTTTCTTGACAAGTGACTCTAGTGAATATCCATGCAATTTATCGATAAGGGTTTTTTAAGGAACTAACTTGAACCATTTCTATGTAAATAGGAATTGTCGTAGGGTCTTCAATATATTATTGCAGAAGGTCAATTCCATTATTTATTTTCTTGATAAAATCCCTCACTTTGTCTCCTTTAAAGGTAAGAGTCAGCTCTAGTAACTTCATCATTTTCCTAAAAATGATTGGTGCTAATGAAATGGGAGATTCAACCTGGAGTTCAATGGCTCTTCGGTTTGGAATATACTTATAAACACACTAGGTGATGCCTTATTTAGAATCAAATACTTATGGTACACATCCAACAAGATAAATTCTTTATTTCCATACTACATTTTCATTTCTTTGAAGTATATGAAATGTAGAGTAGTATCAGTAGGATCTCGACCACTGAAAATTATGATCTTCCCATCCAAAAATGTTCATTGTATCCACACATAACTATTTCCTTCTTACATCCATGAAGTTGGCGGACTATTTTAGTAATTACTTAGAAGATATTCACCCTTTTCTAGATAATAATGACTTAATATTTTCCCAATGAAGAAATTTTATGCACATTGAATGAAAATCCCTCGATATTTCTTCCATTAATAATGGACTTCTTCGTAATTTAAACATTAATTTTATTCGGTAGTACCAATATCTAATGTATCTCAAGAAATGTAACATGACGAAAATCATGTTACGGCAGGAGCAGAGACAAAAGAAAAGTTGAAGTGAACCTGCGAGTCCACCAACCCATGAATCCACTGTGAAGAAAAAGAAAGTGCACAGGTTTTGTGGGGGGAGAAAAATGAGGTCATAAAATTACTAAGTATTATTTTCAGTTAGGATTGTGGGGTAAATGAAGATGAAGGACTCAAGGGCATGAGAACCTGCAATGAGAAAACAAATTCTAAGTAACGTGCAAGTTGGAGATCACAGATGTAAAATATTATTTTGGTAATAGAAGAGTTACAAAGAGAATTATGCTAACCCAAAAACCCATGGAGAAGTGAAAGAAAATGACTAAGTATGGTGAAGGAGGAGACAAGGTATACTTTACAAAAAATAAAAACAGGAAACTTTTCTAAGTATGGAGAAGTAATAGGGAAATAAAATATAGGGGTCAAAAAATGGCTTCCACTGTGGGAAAATGACCCCCTGTGGCTTGCTGAGAACCTAGAATATGAAAACCAAGTATCTTCTCCATTGGGTTATGGAGTCAAAGAAAAAGAATATACAAAAAAAAAAAAAAAAATGATCAAGCAAAGAAGCTTTTGAGATGATGTCCATTGACTGACAACATTAATGTTGTCCCCTTCTTATATTTAATAATTTATGAATTAAAACTCAATATATTTTCAATGATGTAAGGGCCAATCCATATGACTTCGAACTTTGTATGCATAACAGGTTTTTCTTTAGCTTTGTTCCAGAGAAATACCAATTCACCTTTTTGAAAATATCGAGTGTTGCACTTTCATCAAAATATTTCTAATCTATTTTATTCAAGACCTCAAATCGTTCTTCTTCTAAATTTAGAATCTGATTTAGCCTTTTGTGGAAAGGAGAAATATATTATGTTTTTTCAATATTTACAACATAATTCAAAGCGTTTAACTCTAGATTGATTGGCATTTTTTCTTCTTTTCCATATACCAATGTATATGGAGATATCCTATTGTTTCCTTTAGGTGTCAATCTACTTTCCCATAATGCATAAGTTAATTTTAAATGCCAATGCTTTTGATTTTGATCAATTATCTTTTTAGGAATTTGGATCAAAGTCTTGTTTGTAGATTCGGTCAGTTTATGTCCTTGGTGGTAGTAATTTGAATATTTTCCTATTATAATACCAAATTCCCCACAAAATTTGGTAAACTTTGATCCCATCAAGATTGACCTTTTATCAGTGATGAAATTTTTTGGCACTCCAAATCTTGATAGAATATTTTCTTTGATAAATCTTATCAATTCTTCAGAATCAGACCTTTTTAATGCTACTCCATCTTGCCACTTTATGAAATAATGTGTGGAAGTAAGAATGTACGCATGTCCTTTGCTTGATTTTGATTTATTGTTCCAATCATGTAAAGTCCCCACCGTGCAAATGTTTCTTCTACCAGTACATGTTGTAAAGGAATTGAAACCTTTTTCATCTTTCTAAAAAAGTTTTGACAAGAAAAAAGTTTTATTACCATTGCATATGAATATTTAAATATTGTTGGCCAATACTACCCTAATCTTATTATTCTATGGGTAGTAGTATTAGGTGTGAAGTGTCCTCCAAAAATTCCTTCATGAAACTCTTTTATCAATTCTTGGGCTTTGTTTGAATATACACATCTCAACAGTATTCCATCATGATTCCTTCTGAACAAAACTTCTACGGCTAATACATATTGATTTGACTTCATTTTTAGTTCTCTTCTCTCTTTGGGAGTCATGTTGTTTTTAAATTGTCCATATCTAAAATAAAAAACAATGTCTTTGTACTTTTATAAAGTTAGCATAGGATTCCTAGCTGAATAACATATTATTTAATTTAATGAATCATTATCTGCAATAAGCTTACATAATCCTTCTCTTTTAATTTCTTCCAGTGGTGTAATCTGTATGTCATACTCTTGGATCTTAGTGAACCAATTTGCCCATTTTCCTTCTCTTAATTGTTTATTTGAGAGCATATTTATAGGAGGTGAAGGAACATATGCTATAACATCAAAATTCAAAATATAACTTCGGAAGTGAGACATGTCATTGACTAGAGAAAGAGCATGTTTCTCAATTTTTGAATATTTTTATTCATAATCATGAAGAGTCTTTCTCACGAAGCTTATTGGAATCTCTTATCCTCTGATATTTTTCTATGTAAGGACTGAAGCCATGGCCCCTTTTGTAGAAAACGAATATATGATAAAATCTCTGATAAAATTAGGACTAATCAATATAGGTGTTGTGGTGATTGCTCGCTTGATATTATTAAATGAATTTTGGATATCCTGAGTCCATACGAATCTTTGATATTTATTATGAAACATGTTTATTGGTTTCACAATAGTTTCATAATATGGAACAAATATTCTTACAAAATTTATCTTTCCAAAAAATGATTGTATGCCCTTCTTTGAAGTTGGAGGATTTAATTCATTGATGCCTTTTATTCTTTCAGGATCGATATAAAATCCTTTCCTATTGAATATATACCCCAATAATTTCCCCTCATAAACTACAAACACACACTTTTTTGGATTAAGAGAAATCCAATATAATTTGCATCTTTCAAAGACTTATCTTAAATGATTTATAAGTTCTTCTATTATCTTGGAATGGACAGTGAGATCATCTTGATAATCAGCCATGAACTTCCCTATTTGATATTTAAAATCATGATTCATGTCTCTTTGAAAAGTATACACGAACATTCTTTAGGACAAAAGGCATACAAGAATAAGAAAATGTCTCCCATGGTGTTATGAAAGTATTTTGTCCCATCCTCCTCTACAACTAATACTTGATTATATTGTGAAAAAACATCTAGCATGGACATACAAGTTTATCAAGTAACTTGTTGTAGAAAACATTCCATGTTAGGAAGAGGATAGTTATATTTAATACTTGCATTATTCATATATATGAAATCGACACACAAACACATTTCCCCAGTTTCCTTCCTCACTATTATTGGATTGGAAAGTCATTCTGAGTGCCTGATAGGAAAAATGATTCCAAATTTCTTCACCTTGTCCAGTCGTATCCTTACCAAGGGATTAAATATTGGATTTATTGTTATGAGCTTTTTCTTAAATGGCTTAGATCCCTTCTTCAATGGTATGACATGTTGGAATATTTATTTTTCATATTCCTTTAAATCATCATAGATCCATGCAAAAACATCAAAGTATTCTTTAAATAATGTAGTATATTGGACAATTTCTTCTAGAGTAAAATCAATCCCAATATTCACATATGTAAGGGAGATTTATGTTTTAATGTTTATCTTCTGTTCTCCTTGCATTTTTTGTACAAATTCTACTTCTTTTAAGATTTTGTATGGATCATATTTTTGTAAACAAGGACTCGCAGTTGTTCCTCAAACTCAAGAGATCAGTTTATCGTCTCTACACTCTTCTCAGATATTTTCCTTTCACGTGTATCATAGGCATACAAAAATTCATGAGACATCATTATAAATTTTAAAGTTAGACTTTCCTTGTAAATTTGTCACCTACAAATTTCCAATTCCACATTTTATTTTCATATTTGTTCTGCACAGGAACCATATTCATAATTATGAGACTTTCCTTCCCATAGAGGTTTGTCTCACTAGGAAATTGGTCTTCCTTGTGGGATTACAATGCTTGCATATCCAAGACCCCTTTACTTCCTGCACTTTCAACTTCAACCAGCTAAATAAATTGTTAGTTTTTCATGCACATATATTTTTATTGCACCTTTATAATGTCATCACAAACAATTTCAAAATTGTGCATACTAACAATCAAATTCACTTTTTTAAAAAGGAAATACCATTCCTTGACGTTTGGATCAGTAGACAATTGGTCTTCCTTATGGGCTTACAATACTTCCATATCCAAGACCCATTTCCTCTCTGCAATTCATTCTTTACACAGCGAGGTAAATTGTTAGCCTCTCATGCATCCATGTATATATATCTATATTCAAAACCATGCATACTAACATGTCATCACATCTATATAAACATGAAAAGGGAATCCCATTCCTTTCTTATGCCTCATTTCAATATACCAAACCTTTCAAAACATAATTCAACATTTCAAAGGATTTTAACAAATGTGTCAATATCCATGGCCACATTCATAACCAATGCACTCTTGCATTTTTTTTAAGCTTGTCACACTTTATGACCAGTTCTCGTCCATGGTGTGTTGGAATTTAACCAACCTTTTCCTCGTATGGCTTATCCATTTTCCTTCATTCTTACCATAGGACCATACTTCCTACTATAGGGCGATCACGACCCCCAAATCAATACACATGAACTCAAAAGTTTCCCATGAATTTTAAGCATTCTTCCTCCATTAATAACTAGGGTGACAACACTCATGGCCACCCAAATTTTGTTTCATTCAATGCTTACATAATGTAAGTAAAACATCGGAAGTTCCTCCTCCCTCAATGGGAAATCCATTGTCTATCCTTTATGCAAACATGCATTTCCTTGAAGCAATTCTATGCAATGTGATACTAGGAACACGTTTATTCCCATAGAACCAATCCCTGTGACCATAGTCTAATGCAGAGTGCTAACATCTACCTTTCTTGACTGGCTCGGATGGACTCTATTTTCCCTCCACATGATCGAGAGATGTGACCTCAGCTCTATTTGTTTCAGCACTATCCTTTTCAGTTCCCTTGTCTAAGCATTATGATCCTGGCTACACCCCTTTCCTACAAATCGATGGTGCAGATACATCTTTCCCCAAATCTAACGATTGCAAGGTATTGAATAAACTCAATCGTCTTGTAGTTTAATTTTCCTTTCGATCCATGCAATGAATACGGGTCGTTCGACATACTATCAGACCCCCAAACTCAAAACAAAACTATATTGATTCTAATTTATGGGTACAGGTCATGACATTAATCCATGTACATAATCCTTCCTTGCAATGAATACAGGTCATCAATCTTATACCTAGATCGATTCTAAACCACATGATTCCAAATACAACAATCTCATCATAGAAGTATTTTACCAAGAATCTAGACTGAGAGTAGAGCCTTGATTTTCCAAATTCAACCATAGAACCCAATCATGGTACGAGTTTATGTGGCATTAGTGCATGGGTTCCTTGTAGGTCCTCCCACTGATCGTTCACAGATCAACAGTTCACAGTGATTGCAGAATCCCCAATGTGTTCACACTTTATCAAAGAGTTCAATCTCCATACTCTGAAAATTTCTCACCCAACTCCTTAATCATGGTCATTGATCATCCACCCTAATGAGATCAACGGTGTTGGTTGATTGCGGGCCATGAACTAGCATTCCCGTTAATTTCTCCTTCGTGATCCACAATATATACGAGCCGTCTGATCTATGATCGGACCCCAAACTAAAAACAAAGCTACATTGAATTTAAATTATGGGCATAGGCTCCACCGTTAATCTGTGTGCCCATTTGATCTCCGCAATGAATATGGGTCGTCGATCTTATCGAACTACTGTAATTTGATCCATTAATTGCAGTGGATCTTGAAATCGATCTGACGACTAAGATCAGTTTCCTTCCGATGAATGGCTCATGTTCACTTCCTCTATCAATCTCTTGATTAAACTGATTCGATAAGGGTTTTCTTTCATGATCCTCACGATCTCAATCTGTATTTGATTGAAGGGATTTATACGATCTCCTTGTAAAGGTTTTTGACCTTTTGAGTCAACAAAGATCATTTGGTTCAGATGTTGTTGCATCATACAATCAATCTTCTCTGTCATAGGTTCACACCTCCAACATTTAGGTTCTCCTTCCCGAATCATACCCTACTTGGGTATCCATGGCATACAACTATTCTTAGTTGCTAGCACCCTCTTTCTGATTTTCACCTCATCAATGGTTCTTTAGTGAGATTCACACAGTCCTATCATTAATATTTCAACCACAACCTTCCCATGGTTATCCTCTGCTTGAGGTTGCCCATTATTGGTAACTTTCTTCCTCAATAGTTCCAATTTTTTTCTATACACAACATGCATCATTACTTGTAATATCAATTAAAATGCATGTATCATAACATTCAAATCCATAAAAGTTCTTCAAAATGTCCTAGCATA
Source organism: Picea sitchensis (assembly GCA_010110895.2). Taxonomy (NCBI): domain Eukaryota; kingdom Viridiplantae; phylum Streptophyta; class Pinopsida; order Pinales; family Pinaceae; genus Picea; species Picea sitchensis. The sequence continues at coordinate 74,637 of SNQJ01S0068945.1, forward strand.
TATTTATGCATTTCATCTCATTAACCTCAATGATTTCCATGAATGCAATATAAAAAGTTCTCGATTGTTTCTGCAGTAATACAATCATCATCACTATGGTGTCAAAACATTTACTTTTGTTAGTAAGTTAATTTTTTCATTCCAGAGGAAACATAACACATAGCAAGAAAGGAGTTAGGGGCTCTCCCATTCTTCCAATTCTTTCTACACCACTTGGGACTTTTCAGCCTAGCTGAGTTATCTCTAAAGGCCTCACTACCTTTTCTTAACATGGCTCCAACCAAGCCTATTCAATCAAACATACTCCTTTATTCATTCATTAGTCTTTTTATTCATTAAATGATGCTTTCAAAATGTAATCTTCAAAGGCATAATCATTTCCCTCTTATCATGACAACACAGAATCTTTGTTCATTTACCCTTTTAACTAATTATATCAGTATTCCCTAAGGAAAGGGAATAAATTCCCTTAATATATTATTTGGAACAAAACTTTCATGACTCTTTAGAATGGATTCAACCATGCATCCATAGTATTCATTTAATCTGGACAAGAGAAATTATTTCTTTATATTTCACTCATCAGGGCAACCATATGGTGCCTACAACTATACTCTTTCATCATACATGTGCATCACTTTCACATTTAATATCATTCATACCTAACTGGTATTGATATCAGGCTTCATATTAATAAGCTTCACAATGCATTAAACCCATTCACTCAAGCATAATTAAACACAACTAAGTATTCATCATGCTAGCTTATTTCTTACACCTTTTCCATGTCATTCACATACATGGATATATCAAGCCTCTATAGCCTTTTCCCAAGGATATTCCAAGCATCCTTATGATCATGTATACACATTTGTTTATATGTAGGGCCATTTATTGCACCTTTTTACCTAATGCATTCACTTGATAGTTTAATTTCATCATTAGTGTCCTTTAGTTTGGGATTTCAGTCACTTACAGGACTAATCTCACAGTCATATTTCATATTTATGTTCCCTTCTCTCATGGAAATAACCAACCAGGGTCACTTTACTCTTTACGTGACAACGTCTAGCAAGAAAACCTCCTTGCCTCAACATCCACATGGTTTTACACATATCACCTTTCTCTGGTTATGAGGAGTTAAATATACTCTGAGTTTAATGTAAATAAGTAACTATAACTTGCCAAGGATCCTACCTGATCCTATCAGATTCCTTTATGCCCACAAAGTTATTAACCATTATATAATCATCCATCATTAGTGCTTGAGGTTCCAACTGCCCATGCTTAGAAGCAGTGTTACGAACACCAGGTCATCCGTCCTTCGGGCTTTAGCTTCTTTTGAGAGAAACCTGGAACCTTCAGATATCCACATTCAAGTCTTATTATAAATCTTAATTAGCATATCCTTACTCCGGCAAGAGTAGTTATCACTATGCCAAAGGGATAAAGAAATTCTTCTGCTGGAATTCAACAAGAATTCCCAAAATCACAAGTTCAATTTGCAACCCTTCTCCTCAAGGATTAAATGCAGATAACAATACCTCTTTATGCGACCCGTGCATGAGCCCATGTAGGACAAGTGTTGTAACCATGCTCTGATACCAATTTGTAACACACATAGGACGTGGCATAAATGTTTTCACTTTTCTTAAAGGACATATTCTCCATCCATGGTTTCTAATTTGGAAAGTCGGGGAACCAGTCTGAGCTCTCGGTCAAGGATATATGATTCTGGAGCCAAATGACTCTCTGAGATCTTGATGGTCTCATTCTACAATTAAACACAGACTCTTTCTACTTCCTAGTGCAAGTCTAATGGTACTCGTGATCTTCCCTTTTTTCGCTTTCCAAATATCTGAGTTTGGGCGCTAGCCCCTTTTCTGATAAGCCCTTCCCTGTCATGAGCTTGTATGATGACCTCACATAATCCATGTGATTGTGGGCGCGGCCAAGGGTGGTTTGAAACCAACTAATTTTCAGCCCGTAATTCACCTTGAGCCTCCACATGTTCTTTCACCAAAACTGTGGTCTGGATTGCGGCCCACCCTCAACTTTTTAAAGTTTGTGAACCTTTGGTCCCCGCAATGTGACATGGCCTTCGATCTCATGACCTTGACGGTGCTTCTAAACTGATGTCTCAGATCTATCCTTTCTGAATCTATGGATCATATCTAACCTTTCTAAATCAACAACTATGATTTATTTCTCGATTCAGGTTTCGGGAGTTTCAACTCTCAACTTTTTCTTCCTCCGATAGTAGCTATCTTCCGAAGTGGAAGAACTGTTGACACTTGTCCTCAACTAACAGATGGTTCTGATGAAATCCTACTCTATGACCTTTTGGACTTATTTCTCCTTCATTCATTCTTTTCTCCCGGAGTGCTCTGTACCCGTAGTTGTATATCAGATGCCACACGTCTACTCCGATCAACAGTCTACATCCTCTCTCCACAAACACAAATCACAGGAGTGAATCCTTCTGGAGTGTTGGATATTCTGACATATTTCCTCTCCAAATCGACGACCTTGGTCCTCTTCGAGACTTCGACACTTTTCATCCAAGACGATATCAATGGTCCTTCGATATCCTCCTGGATCAATGATCTATATATCCTTCAAGAATTCGGTGATTTCACCCTCTGCTTTCCTCCAGAGTGATTCATACCCAAAGTTCTAGATTTGGCACCACATGTCCACTTTCAAATCAAGGACTGTCGTCTACCTCAAGACTTCTTCCTTCGGAAATTTCAAATCTCAATTTCACCATGCTCTGCTTCTCCCAGAGCGTTTTATCCAGAGTTCATGATCTCATGACATGTGTCCTCTCGCAGATTGATGACTCCCAATTTCTTCGGCTATTCGGGGTTCAGGGATTTCAACCCTTAATCCTTAATTTTCTCCCAGAGTACTTTCACCCTGATTTTATGATCTTTTTCCATGTACCCTCTGGATCTGACAGTCCACATTCTCTTCGGCTCTTCATCTCTTCAGGCTTCAGGAAAATCAGACTCCTATGCACTCGTTTCTCTAGTAGTTCTTTCACCTGAACTTCATGGATTTCCACCGCATATCCCTCTGCAACGGATGGTTGCAACCTTCTTCGGCCTTCGGGGCTTCGGGAGTTTGTCACACTCCTCACTTGGAATCCTCCGAAGTAGTTTTCTCCAAAGTCTCGGATCTATCAACATGTATCTCCTGCCGGCCAACAGACAGGATCTACTTTCGGTCTTTACCTAGAGTCTACAAACCTATGCCACCTATCCTTTGGATGAAACAAATGATGTTTACTTCGGACGATCCAACGGTTGACATTTTCTTCAGGTCTTTACCCGGAGTCTATAGGTTTATGCCACCTGTCCTATGGATCGGACGCTTGAAATTTACTTCATTCTCCTAGACAATGGATGGTCCCAAACTACTTTTGGACTTCAGAACTTTGGTAAGTCCACTCCCCTATGTGTGAAAAGTACTAAGTCTCGAGCACCTTTCTTTGATCATACAACTATTGTTTCTTTGCATTGTGATCCAACGACCACTGTCGCTCCTCCTCCTGAGCTTCTTATCTCTTCCAACTTAGAATATTTTCTAGGTGTTCAAAGGCCTCGACCTTTTCTCCTCCTACAGGTCCGTCTCTTGGACTTCGTCTACATGCTTGAAAGTGTTATATCCTTTGATCTTCATTCCCCTTGAATATTTCTCCTTCCCATGCACTCCTTCTGTTTCAGGGATCTAGTCAAACTCAGATAGAAGTTCAATGATGATCGACGGTTCACAAAAATTGTAGGGTTCAACCTCTGCCATCAGGAGAGTGCTCGCTCAACTCTATTATAATCCTAGTCATTGATATTCCATTCCTGACGATATCAACGACGTAGGTTGATCGCAGCCATGATATAACATGTCTGCTATCAGGTTCTTATGTCATGGGTAGTTCTGGTAACTTGACTATCATCTCCCTCCTAGAACTGGTGGTCAAGACGGTTCCCAAGTATCCTCAGATCTAAGTCTTAGGGTTAACTTCAGGACTCCTAAACTTCGGGTATTTTACCTCCCTTATGATGAACTTGTTCAGTTCACTGAACTCGCAAAGTCCAAATGACTCAAGGGTTAACTCCCACGCTCTTTCTCGTACCAAATGATCACAATGAACCGTGGCTTCTTCCAAACAAATTTCATCCATTCATCTTCCAAACAACGGACCCCCCCTTTTTTGATACTTCAACCTCACTGTTCTTCCTGAGATTTGTTAGCTCTGAAAGGCTTAATATCTTTGTGCTCTTTCTCTTGAACTTAACGCTTGGAAGAATCCTTCCATGCACCCCTTACGCTCATTCCTCAACTCTGAAACTTAAGTGGTTCTCGGTCTTTTCCTACCTCGCAGAGAGCCTGTGCATATGTGAACTATCTCTCCTAATATTTAAAATACTCCCTCCTCCAATGGAATCCAAAAAATTAGGAGTGTCGACATGCGTACGTGAAAAATTTCCCAAGATTGACGAACTCACAGTTCATGGATCTAGTTTAAGCCACCATAGGGTGCAAGCATTTATGAATACAAAACATGTCCAATTCATATAATTTCTTACTTTCGTAATTACACCATAAAGGAGACACAAAAGGCATACAATATAAATCATTAAAAAAACATATCCATCCCTGGGTCATTCACAGTATATCTAATTTTATTACACAATTACATCTCAATTTCATAGGGTATGAGAATACTTATCTATTACAAGTTGCATCCAACTAACTTCCTGTGGGTGTGTTCCTTTCCACCCAACCATAGGCTCAGAGGCATTCATTATTAGCACTCTGGCCACCCCCGTGCCAAGCCATGATATCAGTAGGGAATTTACGCCATCATAATGACCCTGCAAGGTTTATCAGATTCTTTCCCAACATCAAGCTCGTGTTCGATCCTTTAGGTCGTGTTCTCTACACTTCCTTTTGGTTCCCACATCACATTTTCGATCTTGTGCTCTCATCTGGTGTCTATCCTCTTGTTGTGTGTCTGTATGTATATTACCTTCCCTCTTTTGGAAGGTTTTCGACCTGTCTTGTTCCTTCTGTCAGAAGGAAGCTCAGGTATATAGATCTCTTTGGTACTTCAGGATGACATTATGCATCTAGACCATGCTTCCATTCATGGGGGTGGTTGATGATTCAACCACTGGTCCTTTCTTCATTAACTTATTTACTTCTTCTAGAGATATCATGGCTCAAATGTAACATCCCTGACCATCCATGTCGGGCCACGCTACGCTAGAGAACTCTCATGTTCTCTCTATGGAACATATGTAACATACCCAATATCCAACTGATCCATGCCACATAAATTTTTCTTTCAAGGACTGCATGCAATTAAAATATATACACACAAAAATCTTGCGGAAGCATTATATATAAAATGTAAACATACAAATACATATGTAAATACACAGATTCACACTCAAATAATAGTAAACATATACATGCATCATATACAGGAAATACCCATAAAAGTAAACACAGTTATAACTGCACATATGATAACCCATAAAAATAAGCACGTAAATAACAATGCAACATGTAAATTTATCACACAATTGGCACTTATCTTGGTAATAGTGTCACCAACTACATGTAGACCTTCCATGAACCTCTCATCCTTATACCACACTGTTCATCACTCTCAAAAGTGAGTCACCCCCGAGCTGGGTCTAAACTCCACCTGGGTAAAGGGATTACTAACCAGTCTAAAGGCTCATAGACAACAGGAAAGACTTTGTCTCAAGTGCCAAATCAAACTAAAAACCTACAGTACCTCATTCCCCACATGCCTGTTCCACCTAGGAAGTGTGCCCCTTCTCTGCTCAACAGTCCTTCAGCAGTACCACTTCCTTTTCGGGCTTTGGCAACAGGTCGGACAAGAAGTCTCAGAGAAATGTAGATGTAGTTTAGCACCTTCAGGAAATCAATTCCCAGCAATTCTCTCACCCAGAGAATTTCTCACGGGCCTGAAAACCCAACTCTTCAATATCCCATGGGCCTGACAACACGCTTCTTCAGTCCAACTTGCAATCTAACCAGATATAGCAACACAAAATGGCTATGGATATAGGTTTAGGTATAGTTATGAAGATATGAAAGATAACTCAATGGGCGTGTGACTGCTCATGGATGATTGACTGGATGGCTGAATGATGGAAGGAATGATGGGAAGAATCATGGAAAATATCATGGAAAAAGATGGGAAAATGAACTAAGTCCCAACAATATGTATGCATGTCCCCAACTTGAGACTTGCCATGTTGGGAGCTACTCTGGGCCACTTTTCCCCAACTTTGGAACTTAGTATAAAATAATTATCCATACTTTATGATTTAAAGAAATATTAATATAATATTCATGTTTGGCTTAAGCTCCCTAGCTTAGCCCCTTTTCCTTAACTTTTAGGCCCATCCCTTTCCCTAACTAGTGGAGTTTAGTCCCCCATCTCTTTTATCATGGTCGGTCTATGTGCAACCATGTATTTTATATTAATTATGAGACATATACAAACATAGGTTCACTGGCCTTTAACATCTAGGCTCTCTGGCCTAATCAAAACATAAGAATCCTAGCTTATAATAACTATCTCACCAACCTATAAATGCATCATATACACAAAAGGCTCCCTAGCCTCAATATCGCACGCACTTAAGTTGTTGTACGTGGTATCCAAAAATGTGCACACTTCATCATTTTATTGCACAATACATGTGTGCACTATGCCATGAAAGGTCCATACATACTGATATCAAACAAATCACCACCTTAAGTACATTTTCATTTATGTTACAATTGGGTTCAGCCTTAGGGATATTACAATCCCCTCCCCTTATTTATTTATTGTCCTCAGTGCATCATGTACACATATACAACAAAATTTTAAAAGTCCTCAAAAAGATGTGGGTATTCTGCCCACATTGCATCCTCACGCTCCCAAGTAGCATCCTCAGGACCACACCAGGTCCATTGGACCTTTATAGACCCTATGGCTCGGTTCTGAAGATATTTTATTTTTCGGTCCAAAATGCGTACCGGATGCACCTGGAAAGCACCTTCTTGCTCCACCTGAATCACATTCCAATCAATAACATGATTAGCATTATGTATATATTTCTTGAGTAATGATACATGGAATACATTATGAACAGACATAGATGCAGGCAATGCAATCATATAAGCTACTGGACCAATCCTCTCTAGGATTTCAAATGGCCCACAATAGCGAGCTACCAACTTTGAACAATTTCCCAACTTTAGGGAAGTTTTGTTGGCATTAACTTTCAAGAATATATGATCACCCACTTTAAATTCACTGTGAGTTTTTCCCTTATCAACACAACTTTTATGCCTGTCTGGGGAAACCTTTAAATTTTGTTTTATTTTTATCCTTTGCTCCTCCATTTCCCTGAGAAAATCTGGCCTAGCCACTGCCCTATCTGTTGGGTTATCCCAGCTTACTGGTGTGTTGCACTTTCTTCCATAAAGTGCCTCAAATGGGCTCATATTTAGAGATGCTTGGTACCCATTTTTATAAGAAAACTCTACCAAGTGTAGGTAGTCTTCCCATTTTGATGGTTTATCCATCACATACATCCTCAACATATCTTCAATCACTTGATTCACCCTCTCTGTTTTCCCATCTGATTCTGGATGATAAGTTGTACTAAAATTCATATTTGTTCCAAATCCATTAAATAATCCCTTCCAAAATTTTGAGGTAATTTTTGGATCTCTATCAGACACAATTGTCTTGGGTATGCCATGTAACCTAGCAATTTCTTTCATATAAACCTCAGCAATGTTCACTGCCTTGTGGGTGAGCTTAACTGGAATAAAATGGATAGCTTTAGTAAGCGTATCCACCACTACCATGATAGAATCATGTTGCTTGTTTGTTCAGGGCAGTTTGGTGATGAAATCCATTGTTACAACTTCCCATTTCCACTCAGGAATGGGTAATGGATGTATCAAACCAGTTGGGTGTCTATGCTCATCCTTTAACTTTTGACATTCCAAACATCTGGCAATAAAATAAACAACCTCTATCTTCATTCCTGGCCAATAATATTGGTTCTTGACAACTACAATAGTTTTCTGATATCCTGGGTGCCCAACATAAGGCACATTATGCATTTCTACCAATATCAGATTTTTCAATTCATGAGAATTTGGTACATAAATTCTTCCCTTGTACATGAGAATTTCATCATTATCTAGCTTGTAATCTTCAATTTTTTGTTGCAAATTACCTTGTTGTAATTTTGCCACTAATTCCTTGTAATGCAAATCTAATTTTGCAACCTCTATAACTCTGTCTTTCAAATCTGATTGGTACATGGTAATGGATGTAGCATGCAAGTCATGTACTCTTATGTTGAGTGCATCAACCACTTTGTTCTCTTTTCCCTTAATATGCTTTATATCAAAGTCATATTCACTTAGAAATTCTAACCATCTGGTTTGCCTAGCATTTAGAGTTGGTTGATCAAATAAATATTTTAGACCATTATGGTATGTTATTAGCTCAATTTTTTTCCCCATGAGGTAGTGTCTCCATTTCCTCAAGGCATGCACTATAGCTGCCAACTCCAAATCATGAGTGGCATAGTGTCTTTCATGCTCTTTTATCTTCCTTTATTCATAACATATAACAAACCCATTTTGAGTGAGGACTCCTTCAAGTCCCTCTATACATGCATTTGTGCATACAATGAAGTCTTCATTTGGGTCTTCAGTCCTTAGTATTGGAGAACTTGTTAATAATTATTTCAAGTGTTGGAAACTATTTTCACAATCCAATGTCCACTGAAAGTTCACACCCTTCTTTTTTAAGGAATTGATTGGGTGTGCAATATTTGAGAATCCTTCAATAAATATCCTGTAGTAGCCTGCAAGGCCCATGAATGATATTACTTCTATCACATTCTTTGGTGCTGACCATTCTCTAATGGCTTCTATCTTCTCAGGATCCACTGCTATCCCATCCTTTGAAATAATATGCCCCAAATAATGAATTTGTTTCTGGTAAAATGAGCACTTGCTCAACTTGTCATACAACTGATGCTCCCTTAATACTTGCAACACCATCATCAAATGATGTTCATGTTCTTTTTATGACTTGGAATATATAAGAATTTCATCCAAAAAGACAATGACGAACTTGTCTAAATATTCTTGGAAAACACCATTCATTAAGGACATGAAAACAACCAGTGCATTTGACAACCCAAATGGCACCATTGTGAACTCATAATGACCATGCCTTGTCCTAAAGGAGGTATTTTTGATATCTTCCTCTTTAATCCTTACCTGATGGTATCTTGAACTGGGGTCTATCTTTGAAAATATCTTTGCATCCTTCAATTGATCAAAAAGATCATCAATCCTTGGTAGAGGATACTTGTTTTTAACATTCACTTTATTCAACTGTCTCAAATCAATGCACAATATTAATGTCCCATCTTTCTTCTTCGTGAACAATACTGGGGCACCCTAAGGTGACACGCTTGGGCATATATACCCCTTCTTCATAAGTTCTTCAAGATGCATTTGCAACTCCTTCAGATCTGCTATACTCATTCCGTAAGGAGTCTTTGACACTGGAGCTTCTCCAGGCATTAAATTTATAGAGAAATCAATATCTCTCTTTGAGGGTAGTCTTGGTACCTCCTTGAACACATATTCAAACTCTTTGTAATTCCCATATATTTCTAAACATCATTTATTTTCATAAGCAATTTATTTCATAACTGAGACAATAACTTCATAGCATAATATTGATTTTCATAACAGCAACATCAGTAACTTAGATTCATCAATGATTAATGATTTCATAGCAGAATGAAATAAATACATAACTTAACAGATTACCTGGTTCTGATGCTAATTTCCGTTGCCTTGTTGCCTTGTTGTTGCTCTCCTGCTACCTGCTACACAGTCCAGTCCTGCCACAGACACAGAATAACTGCCCAAAACTAATGTCCTCCCTGCCAACTAGGAAAACTACCTAGCTCCAGGATATCTACGGATATCCTGGCCCTCTGTGCCCAAAACCTCC
>SNQJ01S0068945.1:90967-115922 GCA_010110895.2 Picea sitchensis
AACTACTGGTGTGTGTCCAGATCACTCTAGACCACCACTATGGCGACTTGGTTCACCTCAAGTTGAACTCATTGATTTATACAGAGTATATCATGTGTAAATTATTTATTATTCACAACAGTTAATGATAATACTTTCCATTCTTTCTCTCCTTCTTCTTCTTTTCCAATTCTCTCTGCAAATGTGTGTATCATTGTTTAGCTAGATCTATTTTTTGCAGGTCAACACATTTACATGGTTTACACCATTAGAAATCTCTCTCTGAGCTCTTTTATTTGAACTGCAGAGACAGAGAGTGCCTTCTCACACTCTATTCTCATGGATTTCAAGTGTCTAAAAACGCTCTTAAGGGCATCAAAAACACGTTGCAAAAAGATGATGTTCAAATGATATAAAATGTCACAAAAATCATTGGTTTTCTGTTCTTGTTCACCCTTCAAAAAACTTTGTGAAAACAAATTTCAACATGTACACCCATATTTACCATGCGCAACAACATCACAATGTAAATCCTGCTTCATACACCTATAACCATTGTGCATCCCTTCTTTGTTGTGCCAGTAACTGTGCACTACTTTTGTGTCGCACACCAATATTCACCGCGCGCAGTTTTGGTTCTTGCACTATTACCTGTTGCACGCAGTTTCTGTATCCCATGTTGATATTTCATGGGCATTATAATCTACGTGTTGCACCATGCCAGAGTTTAGTACGTCTCCACCACGCACCAAAATTTTGCGTGCACCACTAACTAAATTGTCGCGTGACAACATATACCCACATTGTGCGTGCACCAACAAAACTCCTCTATGCTCTGCCAACATTGTGCACACCACGCATGTCATTATTATGTGTGTGCACACTGTGCAATGTTAAATTTATTGCGCGGTCCTGTACACCAACTTTTTTCCGTGTGACGCCGAAATTTAGCGCACACACCTGCACACTAACATTTTTTCATGCGGCACCGAAATTTAGTGGGCACACCTACACACTAAAATTTTTCCGCGCAGCGCAAAAATTTAGTGCGCACACCCGCACACAAACATTTTTCTGTGTGGCACCAAAATTTAGCATGCACACCCACACATTACATTTTTCCGTGTGGCACCAAAATTTACTGCACGCACCAGCACACCAAAATCTTGCCACGCAGTGCCAAATTTTACCTATCACAAGATTTTCACTACACATCATGCATTTTTTAGTGTTCTCACCTGCACACATTCATTTTTATGCACATCAATTCCTCGTGAATTCCGCTATAGAAATTGGGGCTTTTGCTTAACTTTTTCCCAATTTACCATAGACATTTTGCAACCATGAAATTTTTTCAAATTCACCTCGATAACACCAGTTCAACCTAAGCAACAACAAATCGTTGTAAGTTGACATTTCTGGAACAAATTTATCCAAAATCAATTCGCGAATTGAGAATTTTAACCAGTAACGCACTCCATCTATCATGGCTTCATTGTAACTTCAAATTCAACCCATTCTAGATCCGAATTTGCTAGAACAGATATTAAAACAATAATATCTCATCACTTGGCCAAATTTCTTCATTTTCTCATGAATTTAACAATAGAAATTGGGGCTTTTCCCCAATTCCGCCTAGTTGTTGTTACGTTTTACCATGGACGCTCTACAAATTGAAATTTGGCCACTTTGAAATAAATCCTCTCTGACATTTCACTTCAAATCAACTTTCTCGGCCCATCTAGGCTTAGTGTTGAAAACTAAATCTCTGACACCATATTGTAACGTCCTCGACCATCCATGCCAGGCCACGTTACGCCAGATAACTATGACTGTATAGGTTCAGGTACAGTCATGAAGATATGAAATATAGCTCAATGGGTGTGTGAATGCTCATGGATGATTGAATGGATGACTGAATGATGGAATGAATCATGGGAAGAATCATGGAAAAGATCATGGAAAAAGATGGGAAAATGAACTAAGTACCAACAATATGTATGCATGTCCCCAACTTGACACTTGTCATGTTGGGAGCTACTTTGGCCCACTTGTCCCCAACTTTGGAACTTAGGATAAAATAATTATCCATACTTTATTATTTAAAGAAATATTAATATAATATTCCTTTTTGGCTTAAGCTCCCTAGATTAACCCCTTTTCCTTAATTTTTAGGCCCCTCCCTTTCCCTAAATAGTGGAGTTTAGTCCCCCATCTCTTTTATCGTAGTCGGTATGCACGCAACCATGAATTTTATATTAATTATGAGACATATACAAACATAGGCGCACTGGCCTTTAACATATAGGCTCTCTATCCTAATCAAAACATAAGAATCCTAGCTTATAATAACTGGATCACTAGTCTATAAATGTATCATATACAGAAAAGGATCCCTGGCCTCAATATCGTGTGCACTTAAGTTGTTGCACGCGATATCCAAAAATGTGCACACTTCATCATTTTACTATGCAATACATGTGTGCACTATGCCATGAAAGGTGCATACACAATGATATCAAACAACTCACCAGCTTAAGTACATTTTCCTTTACATTACAATTGGGTTCGGCCTTAGGGATATTACATTGAACTTTAACGCTTCACCCCCCATGAGTCAGTTATGGGAAATTTAAAAATAATACATTTACATCATCCACATGCCTTACAATGGTAATCCTATTTTATGATTAATTACAAGTTGGGGGAAACAGGGATGTTACAACTACTCCATAGGATGGAGGAATATCAACCACTATCATGGTGAAAACAATGATGATATGAGGGGGAGTTGTGATCCAGGCATAAAAGTGCTTAATTTCTCCATAAGGAAGATTTTTTATTTATTCAAAGGAATAAATGTTTTCACCTGTCTCATAATATCTAGTACATCTCATACCGAGTGCTTCCATTACTGCTAGGGGAATACTGCTATTTTTTTCTCTAGTGTATACAAAAAGTTATGAAGCACTGCATCATGATTCTCTGTTGAAATATAAAAAGGGTGAACTTTATCTTACATCTTCACTGTTGATATGTTTTTATTTTGCCTTGGATTTGCAACAACAACATACATTCTACAACTTGGCTCATCCAAAATTATCAGAATTGTTTCTCTCTACTATGGAATTTTAATCACTTCCATAAACGGAAAGCTGATACTCATTTTGGAAATATCTTCAATTATACTGTCTTTCATCTGAGGAGGATTTAGAACTTTTTGTTCCTTACTTATTTCTAAACCACTTGATATGTTCTTCTCTTTTTTCTTTTCTTTCTCCTTTCCCTTTTCTTTTTCTTTCTCCTTTTCTTTTTCTTTTTCTACATTTTCTTTCAGTCTAAATTTATTTAAATTTTCCCGTGTTAGGAAAACATTGTCTTGCAAGATATCTTTCTTCTCTTACTCATTGCATATATACATGGATGAATTTCCTTCATCTGTATTTATAGATTCAATAATTTGTTCTTGAATATAATCAACCTCTTGATCAATATTTTGTTCATCAAAAGAATCTTCAAGTACCCGTGTATTTGGATACAGTTCCCTTGGAATTCTTTGTCTTTGTTGATCATAATTACCATCATTCTTGATCTCTCTTCATGAATATGATTTCTCCTTTGCTTTGGAACAATCAGTCTTGCATTAGGAATATAATTGTCATTTCTCTTTAATCTAGTGATTTCATTTTGCATTGGTCATATGGTTCGATTCATTTGTGCTATCTACACCCTTTGCTTCATTTCCCATCCCAATTTTGGGTCATTTATTAAATTAGTAATTGTTCCTTTCAACATCCATCCACCAGTTCCTTTTGTTTCAATATTACAAGTTCTTTGATCTTCAATTCTTCTTGAACTCGATGCCCCTTGATCAGAAATGGTAAGATCATCCATTTGTTTTTAAATTTTTCCAATAACAAATTCAAGGTCTGCACTAGTTTCCAACATGATTTCTTCCATTTCTATGGATTTTTTTATTTCATGATCTAAATATTCAATTAAAAATATCTAACAAAAAAATTCATGTTTGATGGCATTGCATTTTTATAGAAACCCAATATTACTGGATCATTTGGCTTTTTCTCTTTAGGGATTTTATTGAGTGTTTTGAAAAATATTAGATTGAAATATTGAATTCATTCTCCTTTAGTCATGGGAATTTGGGTTAAATTGGTGAGGAGAGTATGGTATGCCATTAGAGGATCATACATGGTAAAAAAATGATTTATCAATATCATCAAAATCTGAAATAGATCTTATGGGAAGAGATGCGTACCAATCATATGTCTGGCCAGTCAATGTGTGGAGGGGAATTTCTGGACCTTCTTAATGGAATTTTGTGTCTCTCATTACTTTCTTTGTGCCTTTTCTCATGCCTTTATTTGCACCTTTCCTAATTCATCTCTTCTCTATCACCCATGATTTGAGCCTTTTCTTCTTCAAGATTTGAACTTTCTCCTTTTTCTTTGAGTTTTTTTCTTATACTCCTTGTAATAGGGCCTTTGTATGATTATGGTTTCAATTTCTTTATTCTCTTGTTTGTATTCAAACAATCTCTCTTTCTTCTTCTTGAACAAGATTTTGCGAGGATATTTCCAATTCTTTAGGAGTCTAATATGTTTCGAGGACTATATTGTACAACTTATGTAAAATTATTCTTGGGTTTCCCAATCCAATTTGGAACTAGGGTTGTTTAGGTTGAGGTTGATTCATGAGTAATCTTGGTATACAACCAAAAAATTATTTTTCAAGTTCCCCAGTATAGTCACCAAAATGTTGATGTTTGAATTTGTTGATACCAAAACGATAACCTCACAAGGATATTAATCCCCTCTCATTTTTATAGAGGTGGTACTCCTCTGTAAATTCTTCAAACATTTTCTTTAAAATATATATTGGATTATGGCAACAATAAAAAAACAAATCTTTCTATCTCAATAAAAGTTTAAAATGGCATAAAATATAAGCTCCTGAGAAATGGACCAAGAATGTTAAAGATCACATTTGTTGTAAATGAAAAAATTGTAGAAAATAACAAAAACTCTCACATCCATCACATTTTTAGATATTTTTTATCACATTCAAAATAAAAATGGAAAATGGTCCACGACACATGAGAACTTTGAAAGAGTATTACTTATTAAGATAAAAAATAAGAGTTTGATAAGTGAACTTCAAATATATTATACTCACAAGTCAGAGTTACAAGAGATAATTGAAATTAACTATGAAATAGTTCTCTGGAATTTCTCAAAAATGATATAAGTCTTTTAAATTATTACAAAAAAAAAGGTGTTCATCCATGAATGGACTGGGATTGGGGATCCCTTGGAAAATCAAATACATATGATAAAGATGAAGAACTTGAACAGGGTGCGAGAAACAAAATCTAAATAGAAGACAAAAGGAAGTTATCATAATTCGGTTATATTCTTCAAATGGAAGAATAAATAAAATTGGATGAATTCTGAAAAAGGAAGGAAAATGTGATCAGTATGCACTTACTATGATGGAATCTCTCTTCCTTTACTTTGGTGTTTCTAGTGTCTTTGTATCCTCCTTTCTTACGTTTTTTGGACCGGTACTAACTGTTGCTTCTTGATTTTCCTCAGTGATATTGATTAGGAATTTAAAACCATTCTCACATTTATCTCATGTTTAATTTTAATACCAAATAACTCACCTTACAAATATCTTAAGTCATGTGAAATATCGTGAATTGACTCTTCAATATCTTGATTTCTGATTGCATAATTTAATATCCAATGTTCAATTTTTCTTTCATCATATTCAATTATACCACTGAATGTTTCAGCTAAAATTATTTACAATATGTCCACGTGTTCTTCAAATTGTTGCCTCATGATAAATATAGAATTTATGAATATTGAGTCTTGTACTTATTCGGTGTTTCCTTCCAAGTCTATCTCAATGCGTTTGTTTGTATAATATTTCGTTTTTATTTACAATTTCATTGCAATTGTACACAATTTCCTTCAAATTACTGATATTTTTTATCCAACATGCTTTCAATTGTTTTATTCTAGATGGAGAGGGTGATTCTTCTTCCCTTGTTTTAATATTGGTCATGTTGGAAACTTTGATTGCAAACTATATGACGACATGTTTACAAAACCCTTCCTCATTCTTATAATCTTCTTGAAGGAATTCATTATATTCATTTAATCAAGATCCAAAATAAATAATATTACTGGATACATCCCATACCTCCATGATAAGTCACATCCTTCTTTTTATATTTTCCTAAACAAACGTTATGATGACCATTAACAAACTTGACGATACCTTCAACTTCAAATTAGGTGTTACTAGCTTCACAATGGCTAATAGGATTGCAAGAATAAGGGGAGGTATCAAGGTGGATTCTAGTTCTTTGAATTTTTATTTTTATTTGGCATTTTGTGCTTCCAAGTCATCAATTGAAACATCCAAGGAATTACTAATTACTTGTGTATTTTAGAAATTTGAGATGCAAGCAACTTAGTAAGATCATATTTAGAATGGAATTTTCCTTTTTTATTTCTCTGAACTATTCCTTCAAATACTAACTTCTAGAAATTTTGTCAAATAGTGCATTATGTATAGTAAATGATTCTTCTAATGAAAAATGTTCTTCTTGTGTGGCAATTTCAACCGCAATTCATTGGGTTTCTTGTAACCTATGTTCTTCATAAAAAAAAAATGATATTTTCAATATCAAATTCAAGATCCATATCCTCAAGTGATAAACTATTTGTGTCATTTTCATATACTTGTTTCTCTACTACTTCTTGTGGGGGGATCTTTCTCTTCTTTCTTACTTGAATTTTGTGGTGATTTTCCATTTTTCCTTGAGGAGGATTTTTATCACTTTTGGTGACTAGTTGAATATCCGCTTGAAACATTTTTATGCTGGGTTGTTGTTTGAACATTGTATTTGGTTAGGTTATTTTCTATGAGACTACTGGAGATTGAGAACCCTTTTCATTTGGACCCTTTCCCTTTTTCTTATACTGATCTGTAGTGCTTATTACAGTTTCGATATCATCAATATTTTGGACCAGAGTATCTTCAGTATTACTCTATTCTTCTCCAAATATAATTATTTGGGTAAATGAATCACTGATTCCTATTGGATGCATGTGATCAAAAAAAATATGACTTGGGTCAACCGATATGATTTTTTCTTTATATTTCAAATTAAAATGATTGAAATGGGTTGAGAATTCATCAATTCTATTTATGTTTCTTAATACAATTTCTCCAACTTTCCACGATAATGGGACAAATTCATTTTTTCTCTTTTCATGAAAAAGTGAAGCCAAAATCCATATTTCCTAGCAACTTCGATGATAAACATTTTATCTGAAATGTGGTAAGGGAGAAAAGAAGGACTTTTTTAGGAGAAAAATATTCTAATGACATTATAATTTTCCCTCTTCTCCAGGGTACCCTTATTATTTATAAAATTTGTTTCCTCTAATGACAAACTAGATGTAATATCTCCAAAGAGAGGTTTCTTGAAGACTGTGAAAAATTCATTATGTTCTTCATAAAAGTAAATAGAGGTTGTTTCTTGGTACTAGACACTTATAGGGTCGAATTTATAGTCTACCCTCTTGCCAATTATTAATCCCTTGAAAATATGGTAGTATGTAGTATAAGATATTAAATATGAATCCATGAAGAATTTATTTTCTTTCTTAAAATTTGAAAGTTGGGAAGAAATTTCGATAGAGATAAGCTTTTCCCATACAAAGATGATATTTTCATGAACTGTAAAATGCAAAATGTACAGTGCCAATTGAGAGATGGTTCCCATATTTTCTTGACTAATGACTCTATTGAATAGCCATGCAATTTCTCGAAAAGGTTTTTTTAAATAACTAACATGAATCTTTGTTATGTCAACAGGAAGTTACACAAGGTATTCAATATCATATTCTTGTAGAACGTCAAGTTCATTATTTATTGTCTTGATAAAATCCCTCGCTTCTTCTCCTTTAAAGGAAATATTCAACTCTAGTAACTTCAACATTTTCCTAAAAATGACTGGTGCTGACGAAATATGAGATTCGTCGTGAATTTCGATGGTTGTTCGGTTTGGAATATTCTTATCAAGAGACCAGGTGATAACTTTTTTACAATAGAATACTTCTGGTATGCATCCAACAAGATAAATTACTGATATCCATACTACATTTTCATTTCTTTTAACTAGAGGAAATGTAGAGTAGTACCAGTAGGATCTCAACCACTGAAAATTATGATCTTCCCGTCCAATAATGTTCATTGTATCTCCACAAAATTGTTTCCTTCCTACAACCATGAAGTTGGTGGACTGTTTGTGTAATTATGTATAATATATTATCCCTTCTCCAAATAATAATGTCTTAATATTTTCCCAATGAATAAATTTAATGAACATTGAATGAAAATCCCTCGAGATTTATGCCATTAATAATGAAATTTTAATAATTTGAACAATGATTGTCTTACATAGTACCAATATTTAATGTACCTCAAGAAATGTGCCAAGATGAAACTCATGTTATGGTGGGAGTGGATATGAAATAAAATTTGAAGTGAACCAGCGAGTCTACCAACTCACAAATTTGTTGTGAAGGAAACGAAAATGCACAAGTGTTTTGTGGGAAGGAAAATGAGGTCATAAAATGACTGCGTATCATTGTCGGTCAGGCTTGTGGGGTAAATGGATATGAAGGAATTAAGGACCTACGAACCTGTGGTCAGAAAAAAGAAATAAAATTTCTAAGTAATGTGCAAGTTGGGTATCGTGGAAGTAAAGGGGTGTTTTGGTGATAGCGGACTTACAAAGAGAATTATGCTAACCTGTGAACCCATGGTGAAGTGAAATAAAATGACTAAGTATGATGATGGAAAAGACAAGGTATAGTTTACAAAAAAGAAAAATGAGAATGTATAATTAATAGGGAAAAGAAAATATAGGGATCAACAAAACTCAAGGTTCAATGGAGGAAGAAATAAATGGTACATAGAAGCTATTAGAAGGAGAGGAGGTAGAGTCATAAGGAGATAATTTAGGACTGGAAGTTATTAATAGAAATAATGATTCTGGTGAAAAGGATTCTAGAAATAGGAGTGACATGGAAATGGAAAATATCCATGCAGACACAAAAAATGGAATATAAATAAAAGAATAAGTAGGAGGATATACGGAGAAGGAACAAGTAGGAGGAGGTGCAGAGAAATAAGAGGAAGGAAGAGATATAGAGAAGGAAGTGGTTGGAGGATATGTATAGAAAGAATAGGTAGGGGGAGACAAAAATAATGAACCTAGTACAAAGGGTATCAAAATAGACCAAGAAGACCTTAGGGAAGAAGAAGAGGTTAATAAAATAGAGACACGAGTTGACCTTCCTATTATAGGAAACATTTCTCCACTAACCTCTAGTGATGAAGTATAAATTAGAAGTGAAAAACCCCCTGTGGAAGAATACAAACCCTATCCTATGATAGAAGAACCTCCAACATAGAGAAAATGGAAAAATATGGGATCTCAAGGAAGTGTCGATGACCCCTCGAGAAGAAAAACCAAGTTTTCTTTGGAAGTAGTGACAACTTCATCATCTGAAGCACAAAAACCTATTGAGTAGCCAACTATGAATGCAAGGAAAGGAAGGGATAGGAAAATAACCGATAGAACCACTACGAGTAAAATTGAATCCTTACTCAATCAAATTAATAATTTAAGGGAGGAAAATTATAGACTTAAAGAACAACTAAGGGTTTTTAAAGGTAAGTTCTAGGAGGAAGAAAAACTGACAAGGTTGGGGGCTCTAGCTCATATTTATCAACTCATGGGAAAATCACTCTCACTTACAGAACCCGAGACCAGGATGTCATAGGAAAAGGAATTTAGGACACAACTGTGTTCAGTAGGTGGCGATGTAGCATCCCTAGACTTAGGATGTTGGGCTATGACACATAACAATTTTTCATTTCTACTATATATATTTATACAAATTTAAAACAGACAAATATATTTTAGAATACAAAAAATCATGAGGAAACAACAGTAAAAGTATACATGCATCATACACAGGAAAAACCCATAAACATGAAATCATGCATAAATACACAACATGTAATTCACACACAATTGATACTTATGTTTTAATATATGGCCACCAACTACGGGCAAACCTTCCACAATCCTCCCAACCTTACACCACGCTGCTCAGGACTCTCAGTAGTGGGTCACCCCTGAGATGGGACTAAAATCCACCGAGATAAAGGATTTTATAAATAGGCTGAAGATACATAGACAATAGGAAGGAATTTTCCCAGAAGCATACTCAAACTATCATCCTATAGTTTCTCATTCCCCACATTCTTGTCCCACCCCAGGAAGTGTTCCCCTTCTCTGCCCAACAATATTTTGGTTGCCCCACTTCCCTTCCAGGGATTTAACAATAGGTCAAATAACAAGTCAAAGAGAACTATAACTACAGTTGGGCTCCATCAAGAATTCAATTCCCAACATTTCTATCACCTGGAGATATTTTCTCATAAGCCTGACAACCTGCCTCTTCAATCCCACAGTCCTAACAACCTGCTTCTTCAATCCCGCTCTCTAGTCAACTAGGTATAGGCTCAAGTGAAGGAAACAACAGAAGACGGGTATGGAATAAGTGATGGCACATATGCTAGAAGCAACAATGTTTGGGCAAGGAACAGGGTGTTGCTCGTAACTAGGAAGGTACAGGATATGGAAGAAACAAAGTTTGGGTAAGGGACCGTACTGGCTCGAGAAAGGTACCACGTACCACTCCAGAAGTGCATGAAGGTGTCAGAGGTTGATTATTGGAGTGACTGCAAGAATCGTGAATAATCGTGTGAATGGGGATAATGGTTTACTGATCCTGAAATGGACTAATCTCCCCACATTTATTTGCATGCACCCTTGATTACACATGGCCCTCCAGGAGCTTGTTTCTCTCCACTTGTATTTCAATTCTCTTTCTAATAAGAACTTAGGATATCATAATATTTATCCATGTCTTAGTCTCTAGGAATAATATTATAATATTTCCTTAGAGATAAGACCTCTAGCTTAGCCCCTTTCCTAGGCTCCTATCCCCCCCTTTTCCCTTCCTAGCAGAGTTTAGTCCCGCATATTGTTTTATTGTGGTCGGTCTACATGCAATGATGTATTTTATTAATGATATGAGTGATTATATATACAAAAATAGGCTCACTAGCCTTTACCATCTAGGCTCTCCAACCTAATATTTGCATAATCCTTCTGGATTATAACAACCAAGATCAGTAGCTTATAAACAAATTTAAATTTACAATTGGGGCTCATTCTTGGGGTAGTACATCTCTCTCCCCTATGCACTGTCCTCAATGCAATATATATATACCAAAAAAAATCTTTAAAAATGATGTGGGTATTCTTCCCACATGGAATCCTCATGCTCCCAAGTTGCATCCTCAGTACCATACCAGGTCCATTGGACCTTTACAATATCTATGGCAGGATTTAAGAGCTTCTTGATCTTCTGGATCAGTATGCACACCCGATGCACTTGTAAAGCACGTTCTTTCTCCACCTGAATCACATTCCAATCAATAACATGATTATCATCAGGTACATCGTTTTTGAGAAATGATACAAGGAATACATTATGAAGAGACATTGATGTAGGTAATGCAGGAATGTATGTTACAGGCCCAATCCTCTCTAGGATTTCAAATGGACTATGATGTCGAGCTACCAACTTTGAACAATTTCCCAACTTCAAGGAACTTCTGGTGGCCTTCACTTTCAAGAATACATGGTCACACACTTTAAATTCCCCTTGAGTTCTGCCCTTATCAACATATATTTTCTTCCTATCTTGACCAGCCTTTAAATTCTATTTTATTTTTGACATATTCTCTTCCATTTCCCTAAGCAATTATGGCCCAACCACTGCTTTGTTTGTTGGGTTGTACTAGCTTACTGGTGTGTTTCACCTTATTTCATAAAGAACCTCAAATGGGCTCATCTTTAGAGATGCTTGGTACCCATTGTTGTAAGAAAAATCTACCAAGTGTAAGTAGTATTCCCATTTTGATGGTGTTTCCATCACATACATCCTGAATATATCCTCAATCACTTGGTTTACCCTCTCTGTTTGTCCATCATATTTTGGATGATAAGTTGTGCTAAAATTCAGATTTGTTCCAAATCCTTTAAACAATCCTCTCCAGAATTTTGATGTAAATTTTGGATCTCTGTCAGACACAATTGTCTTGGGTATACTATGCACTCAAGAAATATCCTTCATATAAATATCAACAACGTTGGTTTCCTTCTGAGTTATCTTTACCAGAATAAAATGGGAAGCTTTGGTAACCTTACCCACCACTACCATGATAGAATCATGTTGCTTGTTTGTTCTGGGAAGTTTGGTGATGAAATCCATGGTTACAACTTCCCATTTCCACTCAATAATGGGTAATGGTTGTAGCAACCTAGTTGGGTGTATATTCTCATCCTTCACCTTTTGACACTTCAAACATTTGGCAATAAATACAACAACTTCCTTCTTCATTCATGACCAATAATATTGGCTCTTGACAACTACATTAGTTTTATGATACCCTGGGTGCCCAACATAGGGTACATTATGCATTTCTTTCAATATTAGACATCTCAATTCCTTGGAATTTGGCACATAAATTCTTCCTCTGTACATGATAAATTCATCATCTCTCAGCTTGTAATCTTTAACTTTCTGCTGCAAAATACCTTACTGTAATTTTGTTACCATTTCCATGTATTGCAAATCTGATTTTGCAGCCTCCAAGATTTTGCCTTTCAAATATGTTTTGTACATGATAATGACTGAAGAATGAAATTCATGCACCCTTATGCTAAGGGCATCATCCACCTTGTTCTCTTTCCCTTTGATATGCTTTATATCAAATCCATATTAACTGAGAAATTCTAACCATTTCTTTGCCTGGAATTTTGAGTTGGTTGTCCAAATAATTATTTCCGATCATTATGGTCTGCCCTCAACTGAAAACGTTTTCCCATGAGGTAGTTCCTCGAAATATTAAAGGCACTATGGGTGCCAACTCCAAATCATGAGTAGCATAGAGCCTATCATGCTCCTTCAACTTCCTTGATTCACGACATACAACATACCCATTCTGACTGAGGACTCCATCGAGTCCTTCTTTACATGCATCAGTGCATAAAATGAAGTATTCATTTGGATCTATGATCCTTAGTATTGGAGCACTGGTTAATAATTTATTCAAGTGTTGGAAACTCTTTTCACATTCTTCTATCAGCTGAAATGTCACTCCCTTCTTTTTCAAGGAAGTTATTGGGAGTGCAATACTCGAGAATCCTTCAATAAATATTCTATAGTAGCCTTCAACTCCCATGAATGATCTCACTTATGTCAAATTCCTTGGTGTTGGCCATCCTCTAATGGCCTCAATACTTTCAGGATCCACTGCTATCCCTTCCTTTGAAATGATATGTTCCAAATAATGATTTTTTTTGTGATAAAATGAGAACTTGCTCAATTTGGCATACATTTGATGCTCCCTTAGTAGCTATCGTACCAACTTCAAGTGTTGTTCATGCTCTTCCTCCTACTTGGAATATATAATAATGTCATCCAAAAGGACTATGACAAACTTATCCAGGTATTCTTTTAAAATGTCATTCATTAAAAACATGAAAACAACTAGTGCATTTGACAACCCAAATTGCACCACTGTGAACTCATAATGGCCATAGCTTGTTCGGAAAGAAATCTTTCTAATGCCTTCTTATTTAATTCTTACTTGATGATAACCTGACCTGATATTAATCTTGGAGAATATTTTTTCATTCTTCAAATGATCAAAGAGGTCATCGATCCTTGGCAAAGGATACTTATTCTTCACAGTTACCTTGTTCAATTGTCTAAAGTCCATGCAAAGTATCAAGGTTCCATCCTTCTTATTCAAAAATAAAAATGGGCACCCGAAGGTGACACACTTGGGTGTATATACCCCTTCTTTAGAACCTCTTCAATTTTCATTTGCAACTCCTTCAGTTCTGGTGTACTCATCCTGTAGGGATTCTTGGATACTAGAGTTGATCCTGGCATCATATTTATGGAGAAATCAATGTCTATTTTAGTGCGTAATCCTTGTATTTCTTTAAATACATCCTCAAATTATTTTAGGACTGCATAATCTTTAATATTTGACACCTTATCTCTAGATGTATCTTCCATATGAGCTGCAAATATTTCATATCCTTTCTTGTAACTTTTTTTCAGCTGCATTGTTGAGATTTATATGATAATTATTTCCCTGGGAATTACATGTACAATCCTTAGCTTCCCTTTCCCATCTAGGTAAGTAAATTCCTTGTTATGATAGTCTAGGATAACATAGTGTTGGTCCCACCAATCCATCCCAATTAGACAGTCATAGGAACCTAATGTAGATATGTTCAAATCTACCTTGGTGTTTTGTCCATTCATGTCCATTGGATATAAATTAACCATATCATTGAATTTTATTTTGGATTTGGTAGCCAACTGCACCAACCAAGATATTCCATGCTTGATTCTTGGTAAATACAAGCTTTCCACCATCTTAGGATCTATATACTATGACTAGATCCTAAATCAATTAAAATAGAAATGGTTTGGTTGTTGATCATACCTTCCACTTCAATCATATCTGACAAAAACTCTTCTTGATTGTTGTCCAAGGATGCATATATCCTTGGTACACTTCTTCCCATGTCGTCCAATATTTCAAATTTATGTGCATTGTGAACAGTTTTCACTTTTCACCTCTCTAAGGACAATCTCTATATATTTGATCTCCTTTACAACCCAAACATTTAATAGGTGGTTTCCTTGTCCTTTTCCCTCCTGTCTAATTTTTTCTGGGTTCTTTAGAATTTGGTTGTCCCTAAGGATTATTTATGAAGAATGGTGGCTTAGTCCCCTTCTTCCTCTATTCCATCTTATATTTCTTCTTGTCTTCCCAAGATTTTTCAAAAGTTGGCCTTGCTTTATGCTGATCATATAGGAATTTACCTCTCCTTATGGTCTCCTCCAATGTCTTGGGATCATCATATTATATCTTGTCACTAATGAATGATGGAAATACACTCAAACACCTATGAATCTTAACTGTCTCATCCTTAATGAATGAAACATACTTCAACAATTATAAAATCCTTCTTTCATATTCATCTATGGTCATACTCCCAATCTTGAGTTCAAAGAACTCTTTCATTTTTTTGTCATAGTATCTCTTAGTCAAGTAATGTTTTTCAAAGTATTTATTGAATTACCTCAAAGTACCATTTTTTTCTTTAATGTGTTGCACTTGCACACGCTCATCCCACCACATGGATTCCTTTCCCTTAAGTTGATATATGGAAATTATTCCTTTTGTGTGAGAAGAGTAATTATGTAATTGAAAATACTTTCTCATGCCTAGCAACCATGTCTCTACATCTTCACCCTTCTTGTGCTTACCATCAAATGTAGGAGGTTTGATTTTTTTCACTTCTCCTCATAGCTCATCCACCACATACCTCTTATGATTCCTCACAAGGGATGGACTTGAGCTTATGTGTGCTATCCTATTGGATTGCCTCATTGAGTGATGGTGATTTCTGCTAACACTTATTGTTCTTATTTTCTCACCAGTAGACCTGTGACTTCCTGATTTGCTTGTGCCATTCTCCTTGTCCATCTTCTTTTCTATTATGTCCAAGATCTGCATTAATTTTATGTTGAAGTCCTCCTACTTCTCCTTGGGTTTCATAATATTTTCATTATTAACTTTATGACTTTGGACATCCTTTTGCAAATTTTTAATGGTCTCTGCCAAGTTCATGCTTTCTTCCTTTCCTTCTCCATGTCCATTTGAATTTGTTCCTTCAACTCCCATATGGACATCCATCCTCTTGATCTTATATTCATTATTGTAAGCCCCATGTGTATATTACATCCCTCCGCACTATGTGTTGACTCTGTTTTGATCTACTTTTTGTTAGCTTTGCAACATGTGTAGCCAACAAAACTTGTTAGGCTAATTGATTCGACAATTCCATGAAATTAGGAAACATTCTGGTTTAAAAATACATTATACTTATTTCTTCCGATTTTATGAGAAATTGAATGTTCAGCTCAAATTTTTGGGTGAAAATTTATATTCTACTATCCAATATCTTTCCAATGACTTCTCCCTTGCTCAATTCTTAGTCTTGAGCATAAATTTATGGATATTTAAAAATTGTCTTTTATGTGATGTAATCCATGTACATTTGATCTTCTTATTTAGAGATAAAATATCTCTTAGACCCATGATAAGTCCTCTTTTTAGGTTTACAGACTTCTATAATTTCCCTCATTTGTAGGTCTGTACAATTCGGAAATATGCGAGATCCTTCTCTAAGCCCTTTTCTGTCTTTAAAAACCAAAATTTGGGCACTAGTGTAACGTCCCCAGCCACCCAACACATCGAGAAACACCACAGAGGAACATATTACTTCTCGGATACAAATTTGTAACGTCCCTAGCCACCCAACATGCTGGGAAATGCCATAGAGGAACATCTTACTTCTCTAATACCAAATTGTTTTAACACCCCCAACCACCCAGGCCAGGCCATGCTATCTCGTAGAAATAACAATTATCATATGCATATGAATATAACCATAAACAAACAACATATTGTGCTAATACCCAGACTGATGAAAAAATATCAGTAAAAGTATACATGCAGTAATCTAGACAAAACCATAGATGTAACAACATATATAAATACATAGCATGTGAATGAACATGGGAAATGAATAAGTATCCTTTAATTCATATCCACCAACTGTGTGCATACCTTTCATGAACCTCCCAGCCTTAGACCATGCTACTCATCATGATTAGCAGTGGGTCACCCTTGAGCTGGGACTAAGCTCCACCCAGGGAAAAGGGAATCCTAGACTAGGATGAGGTTACAGGAGACTGCACATTGCAATTGGAAGGATTCTCTCCAAGAGCCTTCTTACGCCCATTACTCACAGACTCTCATTACCCACATGCATGTTCCACCCCGGGAATATCCACCTTCATTGTTCCACATTCCATCGGTTGCTCCACTTACACTTTCAGGGTCTCGAAAACAGGCCAGATCAGGAATTCTCAGAGCTCTGTAGCTGGTGCTAGACTCTCTCTAGGATAATATTACTTCCCAAAAAACTCTCTCACCTGGAGAGAGTTTCTCACAGGCCTGACAACCTGCCTCTTCAACCACAAGCATGACAACCCACTTCTTCAACCAACTTCAACTTAGTTCCAGCAAGGTGATGACAACAACAAAGGTTCAATATAGATCAGGGAATGGAAGAAACCACAATTTTCTAAGGCACAACACAATTTTGGAAAGTACAGATATGTTGGGATTCATAGGAAAAAATAGGTTGTCTTCCCGAGTTACTGGTTTCATAGGTGCATCCAAGATGCATAGGTCCACGACGAAGGCCCGATAAGTTAGGTGAAGGATGGGCGAATGGGGAGAGAACCCCCCCCCAATGAGATGACTCTCTAGATTTAACTTAATGTTCCCAGATCGACACTTGTCTTCCTCGAGCTGCATGCACTCCATTTAGCATTCGTTCCCTTTCCTAGGAACTTAGGATAACTGGGTTTGATTTTCCCCACTTTAATATTTTCATTTGTCATGAATATATTACAATATTCCCTTGGGTTAATCCCTCTATCTTAGCCCCTCTTTCCTATCCTCTCAATCCCATTCCTTTCCCTACCTATTAAATCTTTGTCCCCCATCACTCTTTCTTCATGGTCAGTCTACACACAATGATGTTTAATTTTTATTAATGATCTGCATAATTACATATATAAAAATCATGCTTATTGTCCTTAGCATCCAGGATCTTCGGCCTATAAAACATAATCCTACCATCTTATAAACACCCGAATCACCATCCTACAAACATCAATACATTTCATAGGGGCTTGGCCTGGGGTATTACAATCCCCTCCCTTTATTTTTTCATTGTCCTCAGTGCAAATCATTTACATAATATCATCAATATTTTTAAAATCTTCAGAAAGATGTGGGTACTTTTCCCACATAGCATCCTCATGCTCCCATGTCGCGTCCTTAGGAATGTATCAGTCCACTGAACCTTTACAAGCCCTATGCCTTGATTCCATATCTTCTTTCTCTTCCTTTCCAATATGCGCACCAGATGCACTTGCAAGGCACCTTCTTGCTCCACCTTAATCACATTCTAATTAATCACATGATTAGGATCAGGTACATACTTCTTGAGGAATGAAGCATGAAATGCATTATGTACAGTCATGGATGTAGGAAATGAAAGCATATAATCAACTGGTCCAATCCTTTCTAGGATTTCAAATGGTCCACAATATCTGGCTTCCAACTTGGAATAGTTTCCCAGCTTCAGGGAACTTTTGTTGGCTTTTAATTTTAAGAAAACATGATCACCGACTTTAAAATCCCTTTGGTTTCTATTCTTATCAACGTAACATTTCTTCATGTCTTGGGAAACCTTCAAATTTTTCTTAATCTTCATCATTTTCTCTTCCATTTCCTTGAGCAACTCTGGCCCAACCACTAACCTATCAGCTGGGCTATCCCAGCTTACTGGGGTGTTGCACTTTCTGCCATAAAGTGCTTCAAATGGGATCATCTTCAGTGATGCTTGATACCCATTTTTTTAAGAAAATTCTACCAAGTGTAGATAATCCTCCCATTTAGATGGTTTTTCCATCACATACATTATTAACATATCTTTTATCACTTGGTTCACCCTCTCTGTCTTCCCATTAGACTTGGGGTGGTAAGCAGTGCTAAAGTTCATATTTCTTCTGAACCCTTTGAATAAACCCTTCCAGAACTTTGAGGTAAATTTTGGGTCTCTGTCATACACAATTGTCTTGGGTATGCCATGCAATAGTGCTACTTCCCTCATATAGATATCGTCAACATTAGCTTCCTTGTGAGTAGTCTTCAATAGAATAAAATGGGCAGGTTTAGTAAGCTTATCCACCACCACCATGATGGAATCATGTTTCTTATTTGCTCTGGGTAGTCCTGTGATCAAATGCATTGTCACCACTTCCCACTTCCACTCAGGAATGGGTAATGGTTGTATAAAACCAGTTGGGTGTCTATGCTCAGCCTTTACTCTTTGAAATTCTTAGAATTTAGCTATGTATTCAACAATCTCCTACTTCATGCTTGGACAATAATGTTTCAACTTTCAGTACAT
Organism: Picea sitchensis; assembly: GCA_010110895.2. Lineage (NCBI taxonomy): Eukaryota > Viridiplantae > Streptophyta > Pinopsida > Pinales > Pinaceae > Picea > Picea sitchensis. The sequence goes on from SNQJ01S0068945.1 coordinate 110,277, forward strand.
TATGAAAAGTTTTCACTTGTTCACCTCTCTAAGGACAATCTTTATATATATGATCTCCTTTACAACCCAAACATTGAATAGGTGGTTTCCTTGTCCTTTTCCATCCCGTCTCAATTGTTCTGGGCTCTCTAGAAGTTGGTTGTCTGCTATAGCAGGAAAACCCCTCTACGGACTACACTAGGGTTCTAAAGTGTAGGTAGAGATAACCGTCTAAAGTATACTACTTTTAATCACTATCCCAACATTACCCCACAATCATACATAAAATACAATAAAGAGGGATCTGGTAGGCCTACCTTAAACTCCGTGTCCAGTGTCAATCCCTTTGCACTTAGTTGTTTCCCGACTGCAAATCTCCTCCCAAGGTTGACCTTCATTCATCAAAATAAAAACAATAAACTACAAGCATGCATTCTATATATGGATTAGTGGGTTAGACATCATAAACAAAAAATGTAAACAAATCATAAAGATTTAAGACATCATTTGGTGGGACAGAAAAAGTACTTCTTTATATTAATCTCACAAAAAGTCACTTACAACATGAGACTGACACTGTTCCTCCAACTTGGTCCTAGGCTCCTCTTTACCATGCACCAACTGTTTCCACGTCTTCTTCTCCTCTTCAAGTCTCTCTTAGGGAAATGTCAAGGGGTTTGCAATTGGGGCAAAAGGGGATTGATAAAATGGGTAGAATTTCTTTGCTCTCGTGCTTCTTGTTGAAATAGGACCCCAACCCATTCTTTTATAGGCCAAAGGAGATGGTAATGGTTGGGGTGACTGGCTATGGGCATTCAAACGGTTAAGTAATGACCCAAAAACTAGTATCCTATGAAATTTTCATTTTTTGTGATATTTTGTGAGTGTACGTGGGTTGTAGTGGGGCAACAAGCATGTGTACACGGGAAGTAGTGGTGCAGGGCATATATACCTTCAAAACAATGATTTTTAGAAGAGCTTGTTCAGTGATGGCTTGGAAAATATAGCAAGTTAGATGGATTGATGCCAGGTATGCATGTCTGGTGCAATTTAAGGTTATAACAGATGGCCCCTAATGTGTGAGGTCATAAGAGCATCTGATGGCCGAAATATATTACAAATCTTTACCAATGTACGAAGCGAGTGAGCCCAGGGACCAGAGTTCAGGAGGTGCCATTTGAAAAAATAACAATTTGTCTCACTGAGGTGGGGATACCCATGCTCGGGATGAAATAAAATCATGGTTGCCAATCAAATACATTGCCAATCAGATACATTGCAGATATAAAGTGTAGCCACGAGTAGTACACAGTGGATCTACATCTCAAAATCAAAAGATATACATGTATGGTATCCATATTCAAGAAGTCAATGACACATGATGGCTGGAGATGAGGTCTTCAGAGCTCGAGCAAAAAATTCAAAATCTTAAAAACTTGGGTAGGAGTGTAATATTAGTGTACAACTTCACTACCCATAGGTCTTAGACGACTCATCAGGAACAGACAAGATGATCTTTGTGATCAGTGCAGAGAACTTCATTGATTTCCAACAAGGAATTGATTTGTCTTTCGGTGTGGTTGGACAAGAGACAAACTGCAGAAGGGATGACTCGGGTTTAGTAATACTTCCCTTGGATGAAAGCATGAAAAACGATGAGACTGAGGCAACATGGCGTTGACATAAGTTCACGGTGTAGGAGGAAATGAAAACTCTCCATATGTTTGGAAGGGTAACCAAATAGAGGAGGACACATCTCTATGTAGCGATAACAAATTCCTAAGGTCATATTGAATCGTAGAGCTTGACGAACAAACAGAAGGATGTTCTTTGTCCAAGGGAGACTCATTGTGTTGTCAACAAAAACAAAACACTTTTCCCTTCCTCTTTTTGGGGTATATTTGATTTTTTTTTACTTTTTCAATAATCTTGGAAAGTTTGAAAAAGAACGAAAGAATGCTACATTACAAAGGAGGAAGGAGTGTTGCAGACATACTAGTTCCAAGTGCAAGGAATACACTGATTCTTAGAGCAAGGGGACATATGCAGGAAAGGGACACTCAAAAAAAATCCTCCATGGGTCAAGGTGTCAAGACGCAGAGGCAAAGTGCTACAAGGCTTCCGTATAAGGCATTCTTTAGATGGTTCAGTTGAGAGAAACATGGAGCCGACATTAGGCCAAATACGCAGTAATGGAAATGTGATTAATAAGACACAATGATAACGTCCTTCTATGTAATTTTAACAAGCCCAGAGAAGGTAAGCTCGATGGTTATTCACTTTTAGAGAGTCTGAAAAAACGTAAAAGGAGACTCCAGTGGGGTACCTTTTTCGAAGGTAGTCTAGTCGGTTCGAAAAAGGCGTAAACTAGCACCGAACATATGTCTATTCAAAACCATTTTAACGAGTGTGACAAAGACAAGATCACTTAGAAATATTTTCATTTTTAAGGAGTCTAAAAAGAGCTTAACTATGGACTCCGTTGAGGGATGTTCTTATTGACCAATTTAACAAGTATGAAGCAACAAGCTCACTCGACCATCTTTTCAATTTTAGGGAGTCTGAAAAGAGCTTAGCTATGGACTCTGTGGGGGTTACTTTTCCATAAATTTAGTCCTTTAGGCCCGAAAAAGGGTTAAATATATACCTAAGAATACCCTTCTAGAGAACCGAGGATCCTAGAGTATACATTTGTTCATTCAAATGACCGTCCAGACCAAAAAAGGGGTAAAATACTGTCGGACAGACGTGCCTTCAAATTTCAGTTTAGCAAGCGTGAAGGGAAACAAGATCGCTCGACAATATTTTTATGTTTAGAGGGTCTGAAAAGGGCTTAAAAGAAGACCTGTTGTGTTTTGGGAGTCCCAAGGGTGAGGTCAAGAGTGATAATGAATCATGCAAATCAAGCTCAAACTCGTTATTAGGAAAAACTAATAAGGACTCCTGAACCTATAATCATTTAGTGACAGCATGGACACCAAAATGAAACCAGGATCTACCTAGGGCGTCCATGTGAAAGTAGGATCTATCACCAAAGTATGACACTTCTAGAGCAGGAGTGAGGGATCTATGTCACAATTCGGTGGGGTTGATCCTATGGCAAAGGAAAAAGGACAACGAAATGCAAAAAGTGCAGGTGGAATACTAACTTAGATGCAAAAAGTTGAAAAAATGACTTCTTACCAAAAGACCTTTAAAAATGACCCAACTCTCAAACATTTTCCCAACACCCAAATTAACACGTATCATAACATCTGCCAATAAATTCAAGAACCATACTGAACGACTTTCAAGCTACAAAAAATGACAAAAGGGTCCAAAAAATGACAAAAAGGGGCCAAAAGGTCTATAAATAGAATGTTGGCAGCTCATTGTCACTATTGCAAATTGAGAAGTGGCAAAAAAGTCAAAAACACCCCTTTTCCAAAAGAGTTTATTCTGGGAGCTTCAGCGGACGAAACAAACTTCCGCTTGGACCAAGTAAGTACAAACTAATCTCTCTTCCATTCCCATTCTTCAATTTTACATTTGTTTTTGTTTTTTGGGGGGGGCACTGACCTTTAAAGAGGTCGGCCCTGTGTGTAGACGGGTTGTCCAAGCACAACCCACATGTACACGCAGGCATAAGATAATTTTCCCATGTGCACACACAAATTTCCCCAAGACAACCCGTGTACACCCTCAAATAAGTGGTAAAACATGAAAATGCAAGAGTTAACTCTAAATACATTTGTCATTTTGCAGGATGTATGTGCATTGGAGAGAAAGGGAGCATGAGGACATTGATTTTTTGGTCTACGAGGACCCTGCTGCTATTATTTTTTTTTCACAATGCGATTTGTTAAAGTTCTTCCAGTGTCCGTTTATGAGGGCACAACCCAGGTTGCTAAATGCATTGATATATTACTGGCATCCTGACGCAGAGGAATTCATGCTTGAGGGGCAGTCGTTGGCTCCAATGACTAATGACATTTACTTCCTGACTGGTCTCTCAAGGAGAGGGGACCCAGTCAACTTGCATACTTTTCCCCTCGGGCCTCACAACATTAAGGAGTTGATTGGACTCCATTGCGAGGATGGTACTGAGAAAGTAGGTTCTCAGGTTCCTATACATAAGATCAACAACCTATCACTCAAGTTGATAGTTCTACTCATTAGGAGGATCACTGGATCTGCATATTTACATCAAGATCCCCAGGCGCACATGCATTGTGTTGTACAATGCTTAAATGAACGGATTTTTGACTGGAGTACTACCATGCTGGATTGTATGAAGAGATAGCTAATAGAGTGTCGGATATGAGAGCACTGAAACTTATGGTTTGGGACCATTTTTTTCTCCTTTTTCTTTGAGAGGGTACCCAATCTCGTCCTCGAGAGACTATACGAGGGCACGGGGCCTCTCTCCTAGCACTATGCAGGTGGACGACGTTGTTTTCGCAACAGGGGGAAGGGAGGACCATTGAGGCCTTTTATGACAAGTTTTTCAACTAGTGGTCATTGCAGATTCTAGAAATAGAGGACTACCCCTATGCCATGATCAATTTTTCTAGAGATCCTGACATGCCTATACCTCCCGGAGCGGAGCGAGGAGAGATGGGTAAGTTTTCTTTTGAACGTTATTTATTTTTTATGTCTTTTTATATATATCATTTTTTTTGTATACCAGAGTATCTGACACTTACGTATCTTCTATGTACAGATGTGGGACTAGTGCATCCAGCAAACGTTTCAAGGACTAGACAACATCCTCGACCAGAGGCAGGACTAGCTGGAGTCGTCAGACCAGTAGCAGCAGTAGGGGGGCCTCCAGCCAAAGAGGTTGAGAGAGTATTGAGACAAGTAGAGAAGAACCTTACCGCGCTCACTCGTACAATCCCTATGGCGGAGATCGAGGATCTCCCACTGTCGTTGCAACCTCATGTAGTTGGGGTGCCACGGACCTGGGTCCAACTCTTCCGACATTTGGCAAAAGTTGTTGTTCACTATGGCAGGGCCAATAGGCCCCGCCCTTAGCTAGGCTAGACTAATTACATGCCGAGAGCACGTTTTGTATATTTTTGAGGGCATAAGCCCCGTGACTCTTACTAGACATATTTTTGAGGTGCTTGCGCCCACCCTTGTATTCTAATATATATATATATATATATATGTTACATATTTTTACGTATTATGGATTACATCTATTTTGAAAATGTATTTACATGTGCGTGTGTGTCCTTTTTCTTACATGTGTGCAATATGCCAATCTAATACATGATTAGCTAGAGTATCTGTGATTTGATTCAATCTCCTAGGAACATGGATATACGTAATGTAATAAAAACTTTGTTCTAAGAGATGTACCCTAAGGAACTGTCGGTGTAGCGTAGGATTGTAAATGCGCTAAACCCCATTTAACTAAGACACAACTAGCTAAGCATCTAAGTAGACCCGAAGGTGAGATATACCATGTGAAAAAGTGTCACGAAGAAACTCTAAGATTGCATTGTATTCAACGACATAGTTTGTGTTAGAAAAACAGGACCATGGAGCAATAAAATAAAACAAATGCAGAAACAAAACATAGAAGATACACAATACAAGAGAGACACATATTTGCGTGGTTCACCCAGTGTGGGCTACGTCCACCAGAGAAATTGCCAAGTCCTTCCTTTATTATTATCC
>SNQJ01S0068946.1:0-12306 GCA_010110895.2 Picea sitchensis
AATTAATTGTTATAATTTTGATTAATTAATTAATTAAATTAATTACCTATCACATTGAATGAACAGGGTAATAAATTTAAAAGGGTTAATAAATTATATTGTTTAAATTAAAGATTACGTATACGGAGGGGATAAGGAACATTAATAAATAAGGATAAGGAGCATTAATAATAGGATAAGGCATTAATAATCAGATAAGATAATAAATGTGTAGGTGAGGAAATAAATGAGGAGAAAGGGCGGTGAAGGAGGGATATGAGTGGAGGAGGCTTACGGGAAGGGGGATCTTTTCTTTTGGAGGGTTCTCTTGGATTTGGACAGGAGAGTTTGAGTTCTGTAGTCGGGAAGGATTAGTACAGGGGGCACCGGTTTGCTGGAGGTTTTGGGCACAGGGGCTAGGATATCCATATGGTATCCTGAAGCTAGGAAGTTGTCCTAGTTGGCAGGGTGGAAACACGGTTTTGGGCAGTGTTTGACAAAGTTTCAGCAACGAACAACCAGATCGACAGGGGAATTAGCATCAGGGAGAGGTAATTTATTTATTTTGTTAAGTAATTCTTAGGCTGTGGATAAAATTTTAATTTTTTTGGAATATCATATGCTCATATGTTGGTGATTGAATTATTTTTGTATGAGAAAGAATTATATGCTAAATCAAATTAAATTTGGTATCTATACTGTTACTACATTCAATAACATTTCTTAGTCATTTTTCAAATGAGTTATACAATGCACTAGAAGAGACTAATATCTACAATCTGGAAAAAAAAACATTTGTTATTATTATTATTATGTTAAGACCCTTTTAAATACCCTCATAGCCTACACTAACAGAAAGTCTTTTAATTTCAAGTATATATTGACTTTCATCATTTAAAAATATATGTAAAATTATTATTATAAATTTTGAAAAAAATATGTTGCACTAGAACAATGGGTTCTCTACAATTATACAAATTTTTTGAAGGAAAATCCATCATTAATGTACTCAACACTTGCACTAACGGAGATATATACTTTATATTTTGCTAGAAAAATAACATACCATTGTTATAAAAACTCAAATTTCACATAGTTACTCACTATTTCTATAAATAAAAACTTGTATATTGGAACGACTAATTCAATTTCCTCCATTTAATATTTTCACACCATATTCAAATTCACTATGAACGTACCTTGAATAATCTCTCCAAGTTAGCAGATTGTTCTTTTTCCATGTTTTTATTACCACTAACGTGTTATGGGAGACCAACATTAGCTTGCACTCACCCTACAACATTCCATCCATAGAAACATGGGCATACAGAACTAGTCAACATGACTTCCATGAAGCTTTTGAGGGGTTACAATCAGAAGCATCTAAAGACCTGGAATGAAAATCTGTTCTAGATACAACACTCTTATAATAGAGCACTCCACAGTTGTACTAGTAAGTCAGCTTTTGGAACTTGCTTTCGATATTTTCCACCTTCACCTTTGGATTTTATATATGCACAACGAGGAGTGAGGGAAGTCCTCATAGGATATGCATTGAGATAAGAAATATTTGTTGAGAATATTAGGAAAATCAATTTGCAAGTACATGAGATTCTAAAAATACAAGGCTAGACATGATCAACGCATAACTAAGAAGTCATTCAAAGTGGGAGACGAAGTTTAGCTACAAGTGAACAAGGAAAGACTACAGGGTCTTGGAAATAAGATCAAGGATCTATGGTATGGACCTTTTTATATATTGGAGAATATGTAAGATAATGGTTACAGACTTAGTCTACCCCCATACTTATCCATTTACTCAGTAATGAATGTGGATAATATCACTCTATGATCCTTCCATGTTTGATCAGGAGGAGGAGGAGTTCATACCTTTCATACAGGGCATAGCACCATATCCACAGGAAGAGTTTGTAGAGGAAACATTTTTGTAGAAGTGTTCTAGAAGTGTGAGACAAAGGTAGCATGAAATTTGCAAGATTGAGTTGAAAGGACAACTTCCAAGGAAAGCAATGTGGTACTCTAGGGAGAAGGTAGAGGAAAACTTTTACCACTTCATTCAGAAAATATTTTGTGGACCAAAATCCTCCCTAAATGGGGAGGTATGATCCATATTGAATAATCATATTATTTTTCATTGATCTTGATGCTTTATGGGTGAAAATATTAGAGGAATAAAGTTGTAGATCCATTTTAGTAGCTGGTCCCAGTTTGGAAATTTGGGTTCAAAAAACACTCTAAAATATTTTGGATCCATTTTGAGGCATCAAGCTTCAATTTTGTATATGGTCCAAACCTTACTATGGAGAAAGTGGCTATACTCTAGACACTAAGAGCTTTCCAATGGTGTCATAATCACTTCAATCAGAGTTTGTATGCAAAATTTATTCCTTCTACGAGTTGACCTACCGTATTGATCACCATGGTGTGAGTGGACACCACTTTATCCCCCATTACTTATACATGTTGGGATAGCCATGCAGTGGATTTTATATAACATTATAGAAGGTAAAAACATGATCATAATTGATGGTTGAGGAATTCAATACCCTAACCCTAGACAAAAATTGGTCTATGTTAAATATCGAGACTCCATGATGAGAGTGGTTTCCATTCTTTAGCATTGTAATTTGTTCCATAGTTGAGAAGAGCACATAGGAATAGGGTTGTGAGGGAAAAGAAAAGGAGAGATTTTTTAACATCCATACAAGCCACAATATCAAAGGAAACTCCACAAAAAGTGCCTATTTCTTTTTACTTGCATTTGAAGAAAAGAGAGCAGAGTGACCTCACCTTCTAGCTGGGTTTTCTCCCATATTGGGTTTCCTAGGTCATATATTTTTTTAATTTGTGGATGGTGTGTGTATTCATTTATGTTCTCTATTTTTTGCATTTCAACTATTTCATACATTTTAAACAGAAAAACAATAATTAAATAATCTAAAGGAAATTAACCTTCACAATAAGGATTTTAGTATTTTATTAGGTCTATTGTGATGAATTGTCTAGTGGAATATCCATGGAAGTTTAAAAATCATTCAACCGTGGTAAAATATGCTCAAACATGCAACCATTGTTATCTATAGTCAAACATAATCAACCATGTTCAAACCATCGCTATACATAGTCAAACATGGTGAATTGTAGTCAGCCATTGTCAAACATGCTCAATCATGCTCAAACATATTCAATCATAGTCAACCACGGTTAAACATGGTCAAACATGGTCAAACATAGCCAACCACTATCAGCCATAATCAAACATGGTAAACCATAGTAAACCATGATCAAAATGGTCATCCATAATCAACCATGTTCAGCAATCTCCAACCATACTCAACCATGGTGAAACGCATTCAACCATAGTCAAATATGGTTCATCATAGTTAAATGTGGTTCACCATGTTCAACCATATTCAACCATGATCAACCACATGCAACCATGGTCAACTATAATCAACTACGGCTAACGAAGGTCAACCATAGTCAAGCTAATTCAACTATAGTCAAACAAACTCAACAAAATTAAATAGTTAACCAAAGTCACTATAGTCAACAATGATCAAGCAAAGTAAAAAATGGTTAAACATAGTCAACTATGATTAAACACAATAATATCAAAATTTTCATTTTTATATTGTTACTTATCATAATAATATATGATAAATAATATTAATATAACCTATACAATAAAATATATATTTCACTATATTATATATATATTATTTATTTCCTTATTACAAAATTATATATATATATATATAAGAACATAATAATATTATATGATTATATCATAAAAAAATCATATTTGGTAATCAAATGAATTAATCCTCAATTGAGTAATAATAATGATAAGTAATATTAAAATGATCCTATGCCCTTCCCTATTACTACTAGCAACGATAACATTAATATTGATAGGCCTATATTTAATACATTAAATTTTAATATTTAGTATAATATGTGTTAAATATACACTTATCTGTATAATTAATTTGTTTGTATACATCAATAATATTATTAATATGAAATTGTGGTTATGATTCAACCATATTATACACATAACTAGTTTATATCCATCTTAACTTCTGAGAAAGATCAAATCTTTTGAGGTGCAAACTTCTTTTAGAATAAAAAACTAGAAAAAAGGTTTGCACCTCTCAAGAAGTTTGATCATTCTTAACAATTGATAAATCTAAGGTTTAAATCAAAATATATATATATATATATAATTGTAATATTTTATATTATACTTTATTATAGTAAAAAATAAATAAATAATAAAAAATCGAAATTAACATAAATTTCATAGTTTTAATAGGGAAAGCTTAAAAGTAAGAGTTCTAAATAACAAATATGATGAGATGAAAATCTCCATTTAACTACTTCTACCTACTTATAGTTCACTTATAGTTCACTTAATGTTATTGATAGATCAAGGTAATAATCACATGGATGAGTACTTGTCCAATGTAAAGTACTAATTTACAGTACTAATTTACAGATTTATACGAAAAATTAGCTCGAGAATGTGCTGGAAATTTAAAATTATTTACTCAATTTTCCCAACATATTTAGAACTAAAGCCATAGTACCTTCATGAGCATTGATTTCATGATCTCCTGGCCATGAAAGTCAAGAAAAACTTGTTACAATACCGGGTGCATTCAAAATTTTACAACGCAAAGTCGTTGTGAGTTTCGTACATATTTTCTTTAATGGACGAGAAATAAATTTAGTGTTTGTTTATTTTATCATTAAAACAAATTTATAGCAAAATCCATCGAGGAAAAGTAACTTCAGCACGTTTGAACCTCAAAATTTTCAATGGTAGTCACGAAAGATGATAATAGCAACCCAAAATTGAAAAGGTTACGAGATCCACTAAAGAATTTGCTACAAATTATTTATGTGAAAAAGCATGTACATTTTGGTGGGCAACGGAAGCATAGAGTCTACAAGATTTAATAGCAAAAAAACATAACAATAATCACATTAATTGAACACAATATCTATGTGGTAAAAATATTTAAAAGGGAAACATTTACGGGCAATGATAATTGATATTTTGATTGGTCAAGGGAGAATTGCAACAGCCAAACACAAGTTTAAAACCATCCTCTCACTCATCCCACATTGCCTACCTTTTCCTCTATGGGTATGCATAGATATATAACATTTATCACACATTTACACAAACTGATCAAATAGTTACACAAATTGATCAAACAATCACACAGAGTGATGCTACCATTACTTCTTGATATTGAAAACTATAAGCTTATCTGAAAACTGTGTTCACAACTTTGTTGATTTGTTCCCTTAGTTCCCATTCATTGTTATGAACACCTTATTCTCTCAATTTGATGGACCTATAAGAAACACTACTCAATTCAACTTTGTTGTTTGGATCAAGTAATTCCCTCAATTTCTCCACTCCCTATTTAGAGTTTTGGGATGGATAATTGTAATGCCCCATTTTGACCTAGGAAGATAGATTTACTTATGGCCTAATGGTATTTTCATTTACTTATTATTTGTGGAACACTATTAACATTGGCACTTCAAATTTTGGACATGTGGACCTACGTTTATGTAAATATTATAAATGGTTATCGTTACCTTATTAATGATGGATGTTATGTGATCTACTACTGGCATGCAAATTTTAATTGAAAGATCTTGGTACATGGATACCAAATTTAATGTTATGTTTTAAATGCAATCACATGTTAATTTAGTGTATGGTTATGCACGAGTTCATGTTATAAACTAAGTTGTAGATTGAATGAGATATGTAATAGCCAAAGAAGGGTGCTAATAAGTAGACGATGTTGTCACTTGTGGAAATCGATTGAGAAACAATATGATACGAAGCATTTTTATGTTAATTTATATTGGTTCAAATGCAATACTATGATATGTGGTCAAGTGCAGGTTTTTTAGGTGGTGCAACTTCCTGACACTGGATATTCAATGACAAAGTTCCCAAAACAAAGTGCCACTGTATGGTCCATGACAAGCTGTTGATTGTTCGACAACACATGTATTCCAACAGAGGACGAACACCTTTAGTAACGAGTCACACAACTAGATTAAATATCAACACACCGATATTTTGACGTGGTAAAAAACCTACAGGGAAATATTCAGGGCCCCATCCAATGCGACGACTTGGAGCAATTTATTAATCCAAAAGAAAAAGATTATAGAGAGATTTTACAAGAGAGTTTCTCAGAATTGATCATCGACAAATAACCCTCCATTCTCTTTAAATAGATATCATTGACCAATCAGGTGTCAAACCATAAATCAATGTAGTCTTTAAGATCGAGGCAAATATGAACTGTCGGATCTTTCTATATCGGGAACATATCATGACCGTCAAATTTCCTAAATACAAATGCATACTAATGCATACTAAAGAAACACACTTTTACCTAATGACACATTAGACAAAGTAGATCTTAATTAACTCCTAAGTGTCTAAATATCCTAACATCCCCCCTTAAGAACAATTTGGGATAGGATTGAAGGATTTACAATTGTGACGCAATAGGAGAAGGAAGGAGGAATTAGAGCCTATACCCCCTTAATGAAAACTTCTTGAACTCCTATCATAGATAAAATTTTGGAAAGCTTTGCTTATGTAAGAGACTTTGTGAAAACGTCTACAACTTGATCTTCTATAGGGAAAAAGAGCACTTCAATAACTTGATCATGAATGAGATTTTTAATGAAGTGCATGTGTATCTTAATGTGTTTGTTGCGTTGATATTGAAATAGGTCTTTGACAAGATTAATGGCACTCTGATTGTCGAGCCAAAGGATGGCCAAATGTTTTTGGTGGAATCCAAACTATGAAAGGATCTATCGAAGCCATAAGGCTTCCTAACTTGCATTACCATTGCTCAATAATCTACTTCTACTGAACAAAGTGCAATAGCATGTTGTTTCTTACAGGCCCAAGTGACAGGTCCTAAACCAAGGCTGGAAACATAACCTGTAGTAGACTTTTAATCATCAGGGTCACCATCCCAATATGAATCAATAAAACCAACCAATAAAAGAGGCCCTCCTGAACTGTAATGTATCTAGAACTGAACTGTAGCCCGGACATACCGAAGTATCCTTTTATTTTCTTTACAATGGATTTCATGGGGTGTTTTCATATACTCGGAAACAAAACCAACAACAAAGGAAAGATCAGGATGGGTATGAGTCAAGTATAAGAGGCTACCAACTAACTGACGGTACAAAGTGGCATCAACTTTGGGAGCAATACAGGTGGCAACAATTTTGAATCCAGACTGGAAGGGAGAAGGGGTTGGTTTACAATATTCCATGTGAAAGAGATGAAGAAGGTCACAAGAATACTTAGACTTGGAAAGAAAAAATCATTCATTGGTTTGAAAAACTTGGAGGCCAAGGAAATAGTGCAAAAATCCTAAGTCTGTCATTTCAAATTTCTTCTTCGGGTTGGTTTTCACATGGTTTAAAAGTTTTGAGTCACTACCAGTATGGGTAAGGTCATCAACATAAAAGGCATGGATTATGAGATGGCTTTCAAATTTCTTGGTATAGACATTAGGATCATGATGGCATCGAGAAAATCTAGTGTCAATAAGAAAGTTTCCCATTTTGGCATACCAAGCTCAGGGAGCTTGCTTAAGACCATAAAGAGATTTCTTAAGGAGAAAAACAAGACTATGGTCATTTTGGACATAGTCAGGAGGTTGTTCCATGTAGATTTATTCTTGTAAATCCTCATGCAAGAAGGCAGATTTAAAATCCATCTGATGGACCTCCCATTTATGTGAGGTAGCAAGGGAAAGAACAAGGCGGATGTAATTCATTTTGGCTACTGGGGAAAACATTTCATTATAGTCAATTACTTCAACTTGGTAAAATCCATTCGAAACTAACTGATCCTTGTGTCATTCAACACTTCCATTTTATGCATACTTAGTTCTATAGACCCATTTACATCTGAGATTTTTTCTTCCTTTTGGAAGAGGTACAAGATCCCAAGTATCGTTTTCCATTAAAGAACGATACTCTTCATTCATTGTTGTATCCCAATATGGATTACCTGAAGCTTCTGCAAATGTATCTAGATCATGAGTCTCTGAAACTTGAGACCAAAGAGAAGACTCTCACTAGAACTGTGAACGTTTCTGACAGTGATCTAAAGGATCACTGACAAGATCACCAACTACTTCTCATGTTGAACAGACCCATCTAGGAAGCGGTAGTGCTAGTGATGGTTCAGGTTCAATGGACTCATCTGGAGGAAGGTGAGAAGGAAGAGGTGGATTTTCATCCTCATTTCCATCATCTGAAGAAGAAACCATAATAGGAACAAAATAAGGAACAAACATCGAAGATGGCTCGTAGGTCGAAGAAGGCACAATTGTCGAATTAGGCTCGCAGGCCAAGAGATTTTCATCAAATTTAACATCTCTTCTAATAATAATTTCATTACAACATGGTTGAAGAATTTTGTAACCTTTGACATATTTAGAATAACCAAAATATATACACTTATAACTTTTAGGTTGCCATGTTTTCATTTTCTCATCGAGAAGGTGAGCCCACACTATACTGCCAAATACACGGAAGTGACTTAAATATGGTTTAATTTTAGTCCAAGATTTTTTAGGTGTTATATTTTTAAGATCCTTTGTAGGAGTACGATTTACTATGTAATTTTCAAAGTTGGTGGCTTCCTCCCAATACTTTATACTTAATCCCTTAGATTGAATCATACAATTAGCCATTTATTTCAATGTGCAGTTCTTTCTCTCAGCAACACCATTTTGTTGTGGCCTATATGGAATAGTGTGTTGCATTTGGATTCTATGTGTAGTACAATAACTTTTAAAATTATTGTTCACATATTCTCCTCCAATATCTGTTCTTGACCTTTGAATTTGATGTCTAGACTTATTTTCTACAAGGGCCTTGTAGGCCAGAAACTTGTCAAAAAAATTGCTCTTGAGTTTTAAGAAGTAAACCCAAGTACATCTATAAAATTCATCAATGAAATTTAATTAATACTTGCACCTAGAAGAATAAGGAGAAAAAAGTGGACCACACAATTCACTTTGAACAAGCTGCAAAGGGCCCAAGGCATGACAAGAGGCATGTTTATCAAAATTGTCTCGATGATGTTTTCCGAGAACACAACCGAAAAAAAAACCATCTCTGCATGAAACAAGAGGAATACCAACCACCATATAATGATTGCATAGTTTTTTCAATGAGCGATATTTTATATGACCAAACCACTCATGCCAAATGTTGGGTGCAACCTATTTTGAGGAGAAAGGCCATTTTGAGTGCAAGCCTAATTTTGGAGAACAACAGTTGGCAGGAAAAACAACATGCATGAGGGAAAGTAGCATGCATGAAAGAGGAGAAGCATACGTGGCGCATAGGAAGATAAACCTAACCATGTTAGGGTTATGTTTTTGGTAGAAAAGACTATAACCTTGTAAATTAGTATAAACTAAAACCTAGGAGGTCTAGGTCAGGGTTGTTGAATAATGGTTTTAATTTTGTGATTCAATGATTGTAGCTGAGGTATTGTTGTAAAATATGTTGAGTTGTAGAAGAACCAAGTAGCTAGAACTTGAGGGTTAAATAATAGGATGAGGAGCCTGGTGTCATTTATTCCGCCTCACAGAGGTTCCTTAACCTCATAGTATTTTTAGGATTGGATATGTAGTGCGTGCAGCCCCATATTTTGTATCAAACCTAATAAAAGAGAAGATAATCCAAATCTTTGTAGACATAGCCTAGAAGGTGGTGAAACACGGTAAAACATGTGTTATCTATGATATTTCATGCATATTTACTTTATGTCAATGATTGATCATATTTACCTTCTGTCAATGAGTGAGTTATGAATGAATGGTTAAGCTAAATAGTGTAGAATGCATGCATGGCCTAAAAGATGAACGAATCCTAAAAATTATGAATGGATAATATGTTGAATGTATGAAGAAGGTAAAACACCCTCCTAGATCCCCACTCATTCCTAGACTGCAAACACTTGAGCACTACAGTCACCCATAAAGTTATCTCGAGTGAGACTATGCAATGAACTATGTGTGTAGTGTTGCCTTCTGGTTTACCAGGAGGGTCGATAGTTTTAGAGGGTTTTCTTGGAAACCTGTTAAAGATTTGAACCTGGGTCAACCCAAGAAGTAGAAAGAGAGAATAAACCCAACAAATGGTTTTGTTTCCAGTTGGAACTGCATGGGATTGAGTGGACGGGATTTGTGAAAGAATCGTGCAGAGAATGAAATTATAGAAAGGAATGCTTAGACCATGGAATCCAATGAAGGAAGAGATTGAAAGGTGGTTGAAAACTAATGAACTTGAATTTGCACAAAAAGATAACATAAACCCTAAGATAAAACCGCACAAATATTTGGACAAATATGTGTTCAACGATGTGCACAAGGTATTTTTCTATGATTTTCTGCATGTGTTGCAGGAGTGGATATTGAAATTAAAATACAACCACCCTACAAATCGAATCAGACAACTAGAGTGGACTCCTGTGGATATTGTGTAGTTACAACAAGTTAATAAAAAATTTACACACGCAGCAGATTTCTGGTTAGACAGTATTGTTGCAAGTTTTATCACCAAATTTGTAGTAGATACCCCGAAGTCTTACAGTGCAGTAGAGAAGAATTTTCTAAAATGACCTAGAGGTAGGTATATCAGATCATTATATACTTCAATCAATATTTTATTATATAAAAATGGTGTGATGACCATGGAATCAGATAAGTAAACTTCCCTGCATGCATGGGGGAAGGGGGGAGGCACTGACAAGAGGTGGAGAAATGGAGGAAGAGATGGATAGTGGAAAGAAGAAGGAGGCCATGTACCCAATTATGATGGATGGGGACCAGATAAATAAGATAATGGAAACATTTGGAAATATGCGCAATGGATCACCCTGCCAATATAAGATGAATAATAAGAAGAGATCCATATCAAATAGATAGGGCTTGGAAAGTGATGAGGAATAGGTAGAGGATCTCCATGCTATGGAGAATATTGAGGAAATCCCACAAGAAACATATGAAAGTAAAAAAGGCAGTCCAAGGGCAGGAATAAAAGGTATAACTCCAATATAGATCAATGTCAGTGGGGAACCTATAACCCCATGTGTGGTTGGTACACCAGAAAGAACACCAAC
Source organism: Picea sitchensis (assembly GCA_010110895.2). NCBI lineage: Eukaryota > Viridiplantae > Streptophyta > Pinopsida > Pinales > Pinaceae > Picea > Picea sitchensis. Next base: position 11,219 of record SNQJ01S0068946.1, read on the forward strand.
ATCTAGACAATCGAGTTTTAGTGGCAGAGGAGAGACAAGACAAGGATCTAGTCAAGGAGCATCAAGTGGGGGAGCTAGTTCAGGAAGAATTAGTCAAATATATACACCACGCAAAGGTAGTATTTCATCACAATTCAAAATGGTAGGACATTATCCCACAATCAAGTTACCAGAATTTTGGAAGAGGCATCAGAGGACCTTGAAAAGCATTTATTATGTTGGAAGATTGGTTGTTGTCATTGATGTCAACCCTAGTCATGGGTTTTGGACTGCAATATTGATGAAGGTATTTGGACATGAAGGAAAATGCACATGCAAATAAAACACCCATGGATAGATAGTATACATCATGTTGTTTCCGATGGTATGTGGCATGTCACGTGGATCCTCATGGTTGAGGAGAAATGAATTTGAAGATGACAAAGTGAATTGAAGTAGGAAGTACATGTAGGCCCTGAAGATAATTAAAGAAACGAATTACAAAATAAGAAAGTGTCAAGTCGGACCTAATGTTAAAAGGAAGTGACATAAATGGTATAAATAAACATCATTATACATTCATTTGATACAAGTCGAATTTCAGAGGTAATAAGAAGAAAAGAAGGCCAGATTTCAAGGGAGGATGAAGTCTTTTGGTTATGTGTTCTAAGGTATGTTATTTTCAGGCCATCTTACCATTTTTGCTATAACTTTTTTTTATAGAACCTTTCAGATGGTGAAATCTCTATGGTATTGAGAAGACATGTCAAGGCACCTCTGGTAAAAATTTCAACTCTTGAATCGCTATAATTATGGAGATACACTCTGTGGAAGATAGGGTTTGTGACCAGTCCTGAAGCTAGTCAATAAACAGGTTTTCCGGGTAAAACAATCATAATTTATTCATCGAGAATCCAAATGAAGTGGGACAAATTTAATTGGAAAGATTACAAACTGTAGTTTCTTGTGTGATAGTTTCATAATCGGATGTTAATTATTGAGTGTGGGGCATTCTGTGCAAGTTCACTCTCCTAAATAGACTAGAATTGAATAAAGTCTACCATTCTTTCTATAACCTCTTTTTGGGGAGGATTCAAGGAGTGAAAATT
>SNQJ01S0068946.1:14700-31606 GCA_010110895.2 Picea sitchensis
AGATTGATAAAGGTATTTGGACATGAAGGACAATGAACATGCATATACAACACCCATGAATGGATAGTATACATCATGTTGTTTCCGGTGGTATGTGACACATCACGTGGATCCTCATGGTTGAGGAGAAATTATTTTTTGAAGATGACAAAGTGAATTGAAGAAGAAAGTACATGTAGGCCTTAAAGAAAATTAAAGAAAAGAATTACAAAATAAGAAAGTGTCAGGTCATCCCTAATGTTAAAATGATCTGACATAAATGGTATAAATAAACATAATTATACATTCATTTTGATACAAGTTGAATTTCAAAGGAAATAAGAAGTAAAGAAGGTCGGATTTCAAGGGAGGATGATATCTTTTGGTGATGTGTTCTAAGGTATGTTATTTTCAGGTCATCTTACCATTTTTTCTATAACTTTTTTTCTAGAACGATTCATATCGTGAAATTGCTATGGAATCGATAAAACATATCATGGTACCTTTGGTGAAAAAATCATCTCTTGATTCTCTATAATTATGGAGATACACTCTGTGGAAGATAGGGTTTGTGACCAGTCCTGAAGCTAGTCAATAAACAGGTGTTCCGGGTAAAATATAGTCATAACTTCTTCATCGAGAATCCAAATGATGTGGGACAAATTTCATTGGAAAGAATATAGACTTTGGTTTCTTGTGTGTGAGTTTCAGAATTGGATGTTAAATATTGAGTGCAGGGAATTCTATACAAGTCCGGTCTCCTGAATAGACCAGAATTGAATAAAGTCTACCATTCTTTCGATAACTTCTTTTTGGGGAGTATTCAAGGAGTGAAACTTGAAGGAGTTTCAGAGAATACATTGAGTAATATTATATACAGAATCAGAGTACTCTAAGAATTGAATAATTTCATAAAATTGAAGAAGTCTCATGAAGCATTATCAAGTTCTATGTGATGATTGGTTGATGGTGATGATTTAATGTAAAGTTTTATCATCTCTCATATATTCTTGGGTGGAAGGAAGGGGAAAGGATGGAGAGTTAAACTCTCTCTTGATATTGGAGGATTGCATCTTCCTCTTGGAGGTTTATCCCTCCCTTTACATTTGGAAGTTGTAGCTACCTTTGGAAGTCATTACTTCCCTTGAACAATAACTATTGATTATTTCTCATATATTGTGCATGGTGTATTATGGTAACTCTTATACTATTGTTCATTTCTCATTGGATATAGTTGAATGGTTTAAGTATAAGTTGAAAAATGTTTTAAATTGTACTTGATACCGATTCACCTCCCTCTCAGTATCAACATATTCATCTGTGAGAAGATATGGGAAGCAAAGCAGATCACAGATGAGGATACAAAACTTGCATAGTTAGTTATCATGATAAGAGACCATGCATTGGACTGGTATATGATCCTAGATGTAAACAGTCCACTAGGAGCAATAAGGACTATTGCAAACGTGAAAAGACTACTGATAAATGAATTTCAAAAGCCTAGTTCAGAAGATCAGTATATGAATGAAATGACTGAAATCAGGGAAAAAACAGGTGAGTCTATTTGGGAGATTGATCAGAGGTTTAAATTATTGAAAGGTAAGTTGAAGTATGAAATTACTAACATGCAACATAGGAACTTATTTTTGAACTTACTATTACCACATTTGAAATACCCATTAAGACAACAAAAGTTCCAAACTTAGGAAGAGGCTCTACAGGCAGCCTTACAACTGGAAGAAAACCAGTATCAGAAGATAGATCCAGTAATAGAGGATTTGAAGGAGGGTTTGAAGAACCTAACATTTCAACTTAACTAGAATAAGTCCAAAGAGAAAATAGAATTTGTTTGGTGTACCACATGCAGGATAGAAGGACACCATAATAATGAATGTCCAAATTTCGTGTAGAATGTTAGTGCCACCATTTTTATTTCAGTTAGAGTCTGTTTTCGGTCAGGCTATGTACCATGTGTCCAAACATGTGAATTCAGGTACATAACAGTGAAGGGGTCGAAGTCAGCAAGTGGCCAATTGGACCTTGGAAGCGGGAAGGGATGTCTGAGTCGAAAAATGCATAAATGGTACGGGTATGTTATTCCCAGAGAGTCGGATCCTGTTAAATGGTATCCTCTACGTGCCTTAGGTTGAGTCAAGTAGTTAATGGAATTCATGTCGGCAAGTGAATAAATTATTATCATCTCATTATGAAGGCTGAGGGAATGAAAAATCACGGCGTTTGTATCATGTATGCCCTGTAGCCCTTATCACATGTACCTTACACGCGGGGATGTTCCATGGTAAATCTGTAATTCAATTTGAAACATCCAGTTGCCATGAATTCATTGTTCCTTGGAATGATTCCTCCTTCCACCCGATTTTCTATAAACCCCAGAGGTCTTGCACCCATGTTATTCACAAAATCAGATTCAAGCTCTGAATGTAAGTTTTCTCATAGGCCTAGGTCGATCAAATTCTCCATCTTGGGAATTTGTCAGATCCACTACGCACAAGATAAATACTGGTCGCACCATGGAGACCTCTCAAAGAATAAATAAGGGTGTACAAAGTGGCAAAATTTCCAGACCTGAACCCCAAAGTGATTGGGATTCATTCTCACTCACAACAGGCATTCCGAAGGATAAAAGGGGGATTTTCCCTTTACCCGCGGGAACGATAACATCACACCACGTGGAACCTAGAGTGGAAAGAAATGCGCAGGAAGGAAGGATAGCAAAATATTCGTCTCTCCAACAGAAAATATCTCGAAGAAGGGGTAGGCCAAGGAAGAATAAGGAAGTTGGGGAAACCTGAATCCCAGATGAACCGCATGCATGATCGTTTGTTGAAAATTTACTTATGCGCGTTGTCTGCCTGGAACCTTTGGAAGGTACAAGCCGAGAAAGTGGGAGAATAATGAGGAGGATGGATTCCATGGGTACAAATTATCAGGAAACATCTCAACAGCTAAAGCAGGCAAAGCTAGCCATCGTCGAGCTGCACCAGGAAAACAGGGAGTTGAGACAACAAGTAGCGACAAAGACCATGGAAGTGTCAACAGCATAAGGTCATGAAGGGAACATGGCATGGCTCAAAATACAGCTCAGATAGGCATAGGATACGATCGTATAGTTGTGTGAAGCACATCGGCTTTCGGAAGAAAGGTATGCCAAACACTCCATAGAATGTGAAACGACCAAAGAGATAGCCCGCATAGTTTTCGCCAGCGAGCAAAGAAAACAAGATTAGTTGAAGTTCGTCTTATACCTGCAAATAGAAATCAAATCTTGATAGTTTTGAAGGAGACATCGCCCTAAGACAATTTTGGTCATTTATGATAACGGCCATAACAATCAGTAGCCACTTGCCATGTACATTTTTTCCAGCAAATGAGCGTGCAGCAGGAATCAAATTCGTTATAGAAGAAAGCGGGGCTCTGACAAACACTTTTCCATTCAGACATTTGATTGAAGGGAAGCATTAGCACATCACTCTCTCATGACGAGGCCTGGACGTTAACCAGATCCCCATGGTGGATTACAAACAGTCAAAATGTAGCCAGACGCATTGGTTGTCTATTTTTGGAAAAAAGTCATGCGAGGAGTCTTTTAACGCAGAACGATCAGTTTCCTAGTTTTTAGAGATAGAAGTTAGAAGAGAAGAGTATCCCAAGTAGTTCCCTTGCCTATATGTTTGATATTTTCAGTGTAATCCAATTTGGTTGGCAAAATTTAGTATAGACAACGTCTATTGAATGTAATTTGAGTTCGACTGAAGCTTAATGCAAAATTCATGTAGCTTTGATGAAAATATTCTAATTGTAGCAGTTGGATGTATTGTTTTCCATTTCTTCTGTATGTACTTCCTATTTTCATTATTCATATCTTTTTTGGTCTAACTCAGAACGAATTTTCAAACTTGTGGATTCACTACGCAGCACCCCTTGTTCGTTCCATTTAGACAAAACGTATTTCCTCTAAAAGTTCACTCTGAATTCATCCCTAGTGGTGCTTCAAGTTTCTTCCTTTGTTTTATGTCCACCACACACAATGATTTTAAACTGAAGAATGTTTCTCTCTTAGCCTTTATCCTCTCAAGCTCAGTCACTGAGTCATTTGTTTCAATTGTTTCCTTGAATCGAATTCATAGCCCAAGGTCCTACTATCTCATGCCAATGAATCCAGAACTTATTATCTGATCGCATTAATTATAGCCACAACTTTAAATCCATATCCTGTGCTGAGACCGGGTCTCCCTAGATATCCCTCTCTAGATACGAAAGGCTATTTTCGGGTCTCAAAGTTGGTTGAAAAAGTTACCTCTGTCCTATGTTTATCAACCGAACATATTTACAGAGTGCTAACATTCTGGCATCACTGCAGGGGACGAAATTGAATAGAATTTCCCTGGGAAAATGACTAATGTTGTAGTTTGACCCTTGAGGGTAACAGAGGGACAAACATTTGTATCGGTTGAAACATTTACCCTAGAGAATCCAGTCAAAAATACTAGTAGCATCAAGTAGAGAAATTCAGGAACCCTGGCTCCAAAGAAAATCTATACCAGAGAAAATCCTAACACAAACCCTACAGAGCCTATGTACAACCCTGAGAAAATTTTGCACAGGACTAGAGAGAAAGCACCAAACCCATTCTATTACCTGGATAAAAGTCTGTCCTTACCAAAAGACAGCACGCAAAGCATTGAAGACCTTGAGTTTGAAAAATTAATCGAGCAAACCCTGTTCAAGTCCAAGTCGGGAACCATCTTGGATGAGATAGTTTTCGACTAAAAGAGATTCCAAGCCCTGATATCAAATAATATCCCTCAAATCCCAAGCCCTCCTAGAGCCATGGACACCAGATTCGCCCCCCTCATTCTGCCCGCCCAACTAAATGATTTGCCCCAAAATTACAGTCAGAGGATTAAGATCTACGATGATGAAGGGATCATTTCATCCTAGAAGCATTTGGATTGGTTCAACGATTTCATCGACCTAGAAGAAGTTGACTATGCAGATGTGAAAATGAGGTTCACACAGAGTTTTGTGAGGGAGGTGAGGAAGTGGTTCAAATCCCTACGACCAACAAGTATTCAAGAATTCATCGTGTTCGAAACATATTTCATCAATAGATGGGAAGACAAGAAGAACCCCTTGCAATTTTTAACGCAGTACAATAATATGAAGAAGGCGTTGGAGGAGATGGTGTAAGAATTCTCAGCCCGCTTCATGAAGGTTTATAACTCAATTCCTGCAAAATTTCATCCACCCCCAGGGTTGCACAGTTGTGGTACACTGACTCCTTCGACAACGATTTCACAATGCTATTGAGAGAAAGAAGATCAGCAAACCTAGACACGATAATGAGAAATGTGATCGAAGTCGAGGTAAATATGATGGCGTACGAGAAGATCAGGTAGAGATTCAACAAAGGTGATAAGAACCCCCAAGGAAACGTGCAGCCATCGACGTTGACATCCATAGATGAAAATTTTGACTTAATGATGAGAACCATGGAGAATCTAATGGAGAAAATGTCTATGGGATCCCAGACCTGTTGCCCGGGAATAGCAGATCCCCTAGCCCAAGGAGAAGAGAGATAAAGGAGACCAGTAGACAAGGCCTCCATTCCAAAACAACTACTAGGATGAAGACTTCGACCAGATGTTCGAAGAGAAAATGCATTGTTGTGATGACAAAAACCTGTGCTTTTTTTTGACAAAGAGAGAACATGATCGGTACATGAGAAGAAACGATGATTTTATGCTAGATATGGATGATGCATGGATTGGGGAAATTGATGATGCATTGTCCTGGGAGACAAAAGATTTCAGAAAAGATTATCAGAATGCCATCATGCAGTTTCAGAAAATATATAACCTCGGGAGCAAGGAAGTGTCTACCAAGCCTCAACAGACAAATATTGTAAGGAAACCTCTGACAAACACCCCTTCCACAAGGCGACCGAGGCCAGACAACGCGACCAATGATGCAATGGAGAATAAAATGTCAAAGGAAGAGGCCCTGAAGAAAACTCTCGAAGCAAGTCAAGAAGCAGGTGGAAAAGAGGTAGATAAAGTATGTCCCCCTTTTAACTTTGAGCATGAAATGGCTAAAATAAAAATCTATGTCCCATTCAATGAACTTATCAGAAAGGGTGAGTATCGGTAACATATTATTAAAATGCTAAAAATGGGAGGGGCCCCCGATACTTTGAATATCCAAGACGATCACCCTATTATTTTGTTTGGTCTGCATTTTGAGGAAACAAGTGATACTAAGGACATACCTTCATTCTCCGTCAATCTAAAGGTTCATGACATGACCCTACATAATGTCGTGTTGAATTCCGGCACATCGCACAACCTCATGCCAAAGGTGATCATGGATGAATTGGGTTTGGATATCACCAGGCCCTACAAGGATATTTTCTCTTTTGATTCGAGGAAAGTCAAGTGCTTGGGTCTCATCAAGGACTTGGTCATGTCATTGGCCCAAATCCCTTCAAATAACATGATTATTGACGTGGTCGTGGCAGACATACCCCCTAATTTTGGCATGCTATTTTACAGATCGTGGGCTGCAAAGTTAAAGGGGACCTTGAAAATGGACATGTCATATGCCACCATTCCTATCTTTATCTAGGACAGACGATTGTACAGAGAAGTACTGTTGAAATACATGGTAAGCAACCAAACGTATCCAAACATCCACCCCATATACTCCATCGACACTGAGGTTGGTTCTTCTATATTCTACAATGACTTGAGTTTTGAAGAGGAAGAGATGACAACCATCGTGACAGTCGATGAGGAAATCATGTGGGAAGCAACTGAGTGCACTGACCCAAAATATCATGCAAAAAATGAGATATGGAACATGATTTTCGATGACATTGTTAGCAAGGAAGGAGAAGGTGTCGGCGTATGGGTAAGCCCCCCTGAAGTGGGCACAAAGATGCGCTCATACAATCTCGCATTTGAATGCACAAAAAACATGGTCAAGTATGAGGCACTGATTTTGGGCCTAGAGGTGTTGAAAGAATTAGGTGCAAAGAGGATAGCAGTGCACGGAGACTCCGAACTGGTCATAAACCAGGTTAAAGGCATATATCAAACAAATCACCCCAGGCTGAGAGCATACAAAAAATTGGCCCTAGATCTCCTCGAGGAATTGTCAGAGTATGACATATCAGCTATCCCGAGGGAGAAAAATCAAATCGTCGATGCGTTGGCCACCTCGTAATCAATTTTTAAAATCCCCATCTTCCCAAAAAAAAAATATGAGATTGAAGTCAAACACAGGCCGACAGTGCCTAATAATATAAACTACTAGAAGGTGTTTGAGGACAACAAGCAGGTGGAAAGATTTCTTCATATGAGAGACGAGTTAGCTAACATAAAAATTGATGATGAATGTTGTTGCGATGAATATGGGAGAGAAGATGCATGCAATAATGACGATCCTTTCCAGAACCAAATCACAGGAAGGGACATAATACAACTGAAAAATAACATCATTCTGAAGGCGTTAGTTCAGCTGGAAAATATGTTTGACGAAAATGACATGGCTAAAAATCCCAAGATCACTGAAAGCGAAGAGGATGTGGAAGACTACAACATCGGGACTAAGGAGAACCCAAAAATGATAAAATTATCGAAAACGCTCAGTCCAGAGTTCAAGAAAGACTACGTCAAGCTCATGAATGATTTCCCCGATGTTTTTACATGGAGCTATGATGAGTTGAAGGTGTATGACACTAAAGTAATTCAACATGTCATCCCTCTCAAAGAATACCAGAAGTCGTTCAAACAGAAGTTGTGACAGATAAATCCCCTACTACTGTCATTGATCGAGAAGGAGGTAAAGAAACTATCCGAAGCTAAGATTATCGTTTCTTTAATATTCTCAAAATGGGTAGCTAATTTGGTACCTGTAATAAATAAGAGAGGTGATATAAGACTATGTGTGGACTTCTGAAACTTAAACAAACTTTCCCTAAAGGACCACTACCCTCTCCCAAAAATGGACTATATCCTGCAAAAGGTGGTGGGGTTGCATAAGATGTCCATGATTGACGGTTTTTCGGGGTATAATCAGATCATGGTCCACCTAGACGAAAGATAAAAAACATCTTTCACAACTCCATGGGGAACGTTCATGTACGCCAAGATGCCCTTCAGCCTGATGAACATTGGAGCTACTTTCTAGAGGGCAATGGATATCGCATTTGCTGAAGAAAAGGAAAAGTTCATTGTGATATATCTGGACGACATCACGGTATACTCTGCCTCCGACGAACAACACCTCGAGTATCTGAAGAATTTTTTTTAAAAGTGCAGGAAGTTCGGCATATCAATGAATCCAAAGAAATCACATTTCAAGGTGGAATGAGGGAATTTTTTAGGACATATTATCTCAAAGGAATGCATTAAGATAGACCCCAACAGGGTTGAAGGAATCTTGAGAATCGACACTCCACGCAGTTAAAAGGAAGTTTAATCCTTCCTGGGGAAAGTAAAATTTTTGAGGAGATTCATCCTAAACCTGGTAGAGATTATAAAGCATATCACCTGCATGCTCAGAAAGGGAAATGAGATCAAGTGGAATCCAGAAGACAAGAATTCATTTGAAGATATCATGGTGGCATTGACTAGAGCTCATGTGCTAGCCAGTCCAGACTTCATGAAGGATTCCAATCTGCTTTCATTTTCCTCGAAGCATACAATCATCAGCATGTTGTTACAGAAAGACGAGTAGAAATTCAAGAATCCTATACCTTATTTCAGCAGGACATTACGAGATGCTCCACTAAGGTATGACATTATAGAAAAACAAGCATATGCCTTAGTGAAAGCCTTAAACAAGTTTAGGATGTACATATTGCACTCCCACATTATTGCTTATGTGCCCAAAAATTTAGTTAAGGATATCCTGACTCAGCCATGTTGGAATATGACTTGCAGATTAAGTTGATGAAACTAATTAAGGGCTAGGGCCTCACGAAGCTAATTGCGCAATCGGCCTGCGATGTTGTGGGAATCAATTTTATTGTCGATCTGTTAGAGAGTCCTCACGAAGAAACGATTGCACAAGTGCCTCAAGAGTTCTTCTACTCGTCGTAGTATGTTGATATCATATATGTGTTGAAGAACCTTCAGGCCCTTCTAGGCGTAAGTAATACTAAGGCCAGATTTCTCAACCTTAAAGCGGTTAAGTTCTGCATCCTGGATAACTCACTCTACTGGAAATATCCTGGGGGAATGTTGTTGAGTTGTTTGTGGGAAAATAATGTGAAGCAAACCACAGAATAATTTCACAAGGGATACTACAGAGGACACCCTTACTAGAAAACCATTGTGCACAAAATCCTAAGAGCGGGTTACTATTGGCCTACTATCTTCGCGAACGTCTACAAAGAAGTGTCCAATTTCCACAAATGTCATATTTTCGATGGAAGAAGAAAGTTGCAGCCTTTGCCACTAAATTCAATCTCTGTCAAAGCACTGTTCATGTAGTGGGGTTTGGATTTTATAGGGGAAATAAATCCTCCATCCTCAATGCAACACAAATGGATAGTCATGACCACTGACTACTTCACAAAGTGGATAGAAGCGATCCCCACGAATCAAGCTACTAACACATTCATTATCCAATTTCTGGAGACAAACATCTTGTCAAGATTTGGATGCCCCATCAAGATCATAACAGAAAACGTGGCCGCATTCAAGTCCAAGAAGATGGAGAATTTTTGTCAAGATTACAACATAACCCTAGGGATTTCTAAAACGTACTACCCATAAGGAAATGGGTTAGCAGAATCATCAAATAAGAGCCTAAACAAGATCATCAAAACACTCATGCAAGACGATAAGAAAGCTTGGCATAAAAACCTTATCTATGCATTGTGGCAAGATCGGGCTACAACCAAGAAGTCCATATCAATGTTGCATTTTCATATCGTATATGGTGCAGACGCAATTTTCCCTACCACATTAGGGTTGTCTATCAAAATGTTGTTGTAAGAGGAGGAGGCCGAGCCAAATGACGCGCAGAGAAGAATAAATCAGTTGGTTCACCGACAGCAGGTGAGGTAACATGTGTACAACCGATCATAATAGCACCAGGAAAGGATGAAGAAATATTTTTACAAGGGTTCTAAGCCATAGGACTTTCAGTTCGGTGACCTGGTCTTGAGATGGGACGTGAGAAATGAGGACAAAGGAAAGCACAGAAAATTTTATAATATGTGGACGGGTTCATTCAAAATCAATGCACATCGGGGAAATAATGCTTATTTTCTGGAACAACTAAATGGGGAGTGCCTTGGTTGGGGGCCTATAAACAATAGGTTCCTCAAGAATTATCTAATGAAATAAAATCTGTTTAAATCATATGTCATTGTAAATAGTCGTTTTATTTTTGTGTCGAATCATTAGATTAGCAGAAAATTGAAGCCCGAAGTGAAGGCCCTGAGTTTTATGATGAGTCTTTTAGAAGCTATGTTGATAGGTTTAGGTTGCGTCTTGTTTTTCATATTGTAGTTTTAAAGAGTCAAAATAAGGACCAATGTTCAGGCACCTGGTCTACTATTCTTTTCTACCTCGCAGGGAAGACAACATCCCTGTTGGAGCCAGCTGTTAGTGCTGCCATTTTTCTTTTAGTTAGAGTCAGTTTCTGGTCGGGCTATGGCCCATGTGTCCAAACATGTGAAGTCAATTACATAATAGTGAAGGTGTTGAATTCAGTAAGTGGTCGGTTGGCCTTTGGAAGCAAGAAGGGATGTCAGAGTCGAAACATGCGTAAATAGTATGGGCATGATGTTCCCAGAGAGTCAGGTCCTGTTAAAAGGTAGCCTCTATGTGCCCTAGGTCAAGTCAAGTAGTTAATGGAAGTCGTGTTGGCAAGTGAAGAAACTATTACCAGCTCATTATGAAGGCAAAGGGAATGAAAAATCGTGGCGTTCATATCATGTATGCCCTGCAACCCTTATCGCTTGTACCTTACACACAGGGATGTTCCATGGAAAATCTGCAATTTGATTTGAAACATCCAGTCACCATGAATTCACTGTTCCTTGGAATGATTCCTCCTTCTACTTGATTTGTTATAAATTCCAGAGGTCCTGCACCCATGTTATTCTCAAAATCAAATTTAGGCTCTGTCTGTAAGTTTTCTCATAAGCCCAGGTCGATCGAATTCTCCATCTTGGGCATTTGTCGGATCCACTACGTGAAAGATAAATACAGGTTGTGTTATGGATACCTCTCAAAGAATAAATAAGGGTGTGCGAAGTGGCAGAATCACCATACCCAAACCCCAAAGTGATTGGGATTCATTCTCACTCACAATAGGCACCCCCAAGGATAAAAGGGGGATTTTACCTTTACCCACGGGAACGACGACATCACACTGCATGGAACCTAGAGTGCAAGGAACTTCGTAGGAAAGAAGGACAATAGAAGCCTTGTCTCCCCAATGAAATATATCTCGAAGAAGGGGTAGGCCAAGGAATAATAAGGAAGTTGGGGACACTTGAATCCCAGATGAACCACGCGTAGGATCGTTTGCTGAAAATTATTTATGTACATTGTCCGCCTGGAACCTTTGGAAGGTACAAGCCAAAAAAGTGGGAGAAGAATGAGGAGGATGGATGCCATGGGTAAAAATGATCAGGAAACATCTCAGCAGTTGAAGTAGGAGAAGCTAGCCATCGTCAAATTGTACCAGGAAAACAAGGAGCTGAGACAATAGCTAGCGACAAAGACCATGGAAGGGTCAGCAACATAAGGTTGCGAAGGGAACATGACAGGGCTCAAAATACAGCTCAGAGAGGTGCAGGATATGATTGTACAAATGCACGAATCACAACATCTATCAAAATAAAGGTATGCCAAACACTCCAGAGAATGTGAAACGACCGAAGAGATAGCCCGCGCAGTTTTCCCCAACAAGCAGAGAAAACAAGATTAGCTAAAGTTTGTCTTGTACCCACAAATAGAAAGTAAATATTGAAAGTTTTGAAGGAGACAAATCCCTAATACAATTTTGTTCATTTCTGATAATGGCCATGACAGTCAGCAACCACTTCCCATGCACATTTTTTCCAGCTGATGAGCACGTGACAAGAATCAAAGACGTTACAGCAGAAAGTGGGGCTCTGACAAAAACTTGTCCATTCAGGCATTTGATCAAAGGAAAGAATTGACACATCACTTTCTCATGAAAAGGCATGAATGTTAACTGGATCCCCAGGCGTATTACAAACAGTCAAAATGTAGCCAGATGTATTGGTTGTCTATTTTTGGAAAAAATTCATGCGAGGAGTCTTTTAACGCAGGATAGTCAGTTTCCTAGTTTTTAGAGATATTAGTTAGATGAGCAGGATAGCCCAAGAGTTCCCTCACCTATATATTTAATCTTTTCAATGTAATCCAGGTTGGCTGGCAAAATTTAGTATAGAAAACGTCTATTGAATGTAATTTGAGTTTGACTAAAGCTTAATGCAAAAGTCATGTAGCTTTGATGAAAAGATTCTAATTGTAGTAGTTGGATGTATTATTTTCCTTTTCTTGCGTTTTCTAACTCAGAACGAATTTTTGAACCTGTGGATTCATTGTGCAACACCCCTTGCTCGCGCCATTTAGACAAAATGTATTTCCTCTAAAAGTTAACTCTAAATTCATCCTCAGCGGTGCTCTGAGTTTCTTCCTGTGTTTTATGTCCACCACACATAATGATTTTAAACTAAAGAATGTTTCTCACTTAGCCTTTATCCTCTCAAGCTCAGTCACCGAGCCATTTGTTTCTATCGTTTCCTTGAATTGACTACATAGTCTGAGGTCCTACTATCTCACGCCAATGAAACAAGAACTTATTATCTGATCACATTAAGTCTAGCCACAACTTTAAATCCATATACCGCGCTAAGATTGTGTCTCCCGAGAAAGCCCTTTCCAGATCCGAAAGGCTAGTTTCGGGTCTCAAAGTTGGTTGAAAAATTTACCTCTGTCGTTTGTTTATTAGCCGAGCAGATTTACAGAGTGCTAACATAATACATGGAAACAAGAGTACCAAACCATTTTCCAACAGGAGGACCAAGGTGTGATATCCATAAAACACATGGGCAGGATCCATATCATTGTCCAATGATGCAGAAGTTTTAGACAGTACCTAAAAATTCATACTACAATTTCTGGAATTCAGTGGGTCATGATGATAAATATTGTAGGAAAATGGAGTTGATGAGAGAAAGAACTTCATATACTTATAGGGTGCATGAAGAAATGATGATAGGGAAATTTTCACCTCAGTTTAACCAGATACCACCTCCATATAATAATGTGCAACAACATTATAACACTGTGCAACAAAAATACAACACTGTGCAACCATAGTATAACCTCGCGTAGTATAACCAGGTACCTCAGTACAATGCACCATGACGATATCGATCTAGACAGAGAGATGGAGGACAAGGTAGAGCAGGATTTGGATGAGGCATAGGGCCAATAATGTGTCACAACTTCCAACAGCCAGGAGATTATGCAAGGGATTTTCTACTTCCACCTGCGACATGTATGTACTGTTGTGCAGAAGACCATGATACAAAATATTATACAACACTCTTAGGGAAGATACAATAAAAGAGGAATTAGAACAACCATAATGTACAGTGGATTTCTGCAGAAGCTAGAGACGATGGAAGAAACATCAATATTTTCATGCACGGAGGAGCTAAGACATGAGTTGGCGCTGTAAGAAAAGATCCAGCGCAACACCAATGGGTGAAGAAGAATATTGAACCACAAAATTAGTTTGATGTTGTTATCGGACTAATCAGTAGGTGTGGACACTAACTGATCTCCCTAGATCCACCTAGATCTAGAACAAAACACACCAGAACATGACGTTTTCTTTAAGTTTTAAATATTGAATTTACTAACTAAAGAGGGATGGGTGACATACCGTTTAAATGTCACTTCCTCTCACCATCGCCATCCTAGCTCTGTTCCAATGCTCATACAAAAGAATGCAACCAACCAAAGTGATAGAAATAGCATAAACTCAATATAAACCTATGTATGTGATCAAGGAATCATACAATAAAACACAACAGGACTTATAGGAAAGAATCATATTATTGTATCATATTAAACATGAAAGAGAGATTACAACCATGGCCTTGACGTTGTAAGGTCCCTTCCAACTATCCTTCATTCCCCACACACTTCGACTCCAACAATCCTGAGAGCATATATCTGATAATATTCACAATCTATCTTGACAAAGTTAATCTCAAAGCCACTCTAACCTAGCTAAAAGCTCCAAGCTAACCAAAGTTAACCAAAGCTAACTTTCTCCATGATAATTTCTCTCCTTTTATAAGTTGAAGAGGATAAGGTGAGGAGATTAGGATGATCCCACTAAATCGTGAAAGTGAGTAAGATCCAAACCATTCAGATGCCACCTCACCATAGAAGTTTCTCCTTCTAGAAGATTCGAGAAAACGCTTGTTTTTCCCACGTGTAGGCATTCTCACACCCTGCCTATATAGAAACCTATGAACATCTCACACCCTAGCTATGGTGAAACCTGTGAGAATCAGGCATTCTCGCACCCTGCCTATATAGCAACCTGCGAACTTCCTTTTTTACAAGGTTTTTACAAGGGAAAATGCAACTTCTTTTCTCAGGAAAAGTTCTTCTCCCTTCTCTCTTCAGGAACTTAGGCCACTGAACCCTCTGAATGCAACAGATAGGTTTACATCATTAATGGTCATAGGGATGATGAAAATAATGTGTAACAGAGAGCCCTCCAAAGTATGAAGTTAGAACAGAGTGATAGCTGAAATATTTTGTCGAGTGTGTGTAGGGAACAAGGAACAATCAGTCAGAAACCTGCCAACAAACAAGGAAATACAGTACAATAATATATCATCACTAAGGTAGGCATTCCCATAC
Source organism: Picea sitchensis (assembly GCA_010110895.2). NCBI lineage: Eukaryota > Viridiplantae > Streptophyta > Pinopsida > Pinales > Pinaceae > Picea > Picea sitchensis. Next base: position 29,643 of record SNQJ01S0068946.1, read on the forward strand.
ATAGACTTAGAGCATAAATGTCGACATGCAAAGATCCATTTCAAGTAAGACAAGTCATGGCCACGAAACATACACTGTGGATCCATGCCAATATGACTCAAATCTGAACATAGCCACCAAAAATACACTGTGGATCTATGTGTTAAAGACTCAAATTTGAACATAGCCACGAGACATACAATGTGGATCTATGCAATAGTATACTGAATATACTCCAATGCAACCTGAATCCATGAGAAACTATTCAGGGTCTTCATCTCCACCACTCTATAGTACGAATCTAACCATGTGAATACATGTGTTGAAGTTGAACATGGTAGAAACCACTTGATTACCGATCATTAGTGTATATTGTTAACAAGCACGAGGGAAATCACCATTAATGTCAATGACTCCCAAGGTACACTAGTACAATCCAACAAATGTGAATAAATGAGTTGAAGTCGAACACTCGACGGAATCTCCCGATCGGGGGTCAATAATGAAAACCCACTGTCGAAAGAGAGGAAACCTGCCATTGAGGCATGCAAGTTCCAAGGTACCAATTAGTTTCTAAGTCTAATTCCTGGATAATGAGTTGAAGTTGACAGGAAAATACTCGTCATAGGAGGGCCTTAATGTATCCCCCATCAATGACATGAAACAAGTAACAAGATTTGAAGTAGATAAGAGTAACAAGTGATTCAGGACTGACTCACAGATGGATGACACAATAGAAGGCTTAAAGACTGCAGAAATGGTCGATGCAATAGAAGGCTTTTCAAGTTGGACATCTTTTTGAACATATTGACAACACAACAACTGTCTTGCAAAATACTGACTCAACAACATGGATCACATACCAATTTACACAAGAGTATGACCAAGAGATGAGTGGATTTTCCAACCTAGACACAAGGTGAGTGAAAGGGTGTCATGTTCAAAAGAGACTCTTCCACATAATACAGGTTTAGATACATTTCTTTCCAAATTTTCCCCCCACCATTTCTGGTGAGTACCTCTTTATTTTTACGCAAGCTTGAGGAGGATAACATATGCTTGAAATGTAAGCTCATCCTTCGGACAAGTCCCTTAGAGTATGTTTAACGAACCCTAGGAAGGAGTGGTTAGGTCCCACATGGGTCTTTCAATGTTTGTTTAATGAGTCCAAAGATAGAAAACTCGAAGGTTTTTCATGATTATAGAGTCTGGAAAAACACTTAAAAGAGAACTCTCTCAATTCCTTTTTCGTAAAGTAGTCTGATGAGACCGAAAAAGACATAAACTATCACTCATAAAGCATTTTCTTCAAACACTTTAACGAGCGTGAAAAGAACAAGATCACTCGGAAATCTTTTCATGTTTAGAGAGTCTGAAAAGAGCTTAAAGGGAACTCCAGTGGATTCCTTTTTCGTATAACCTTTACGAGTCTGAAAAAGTGATAAAAGTATACTCGGTTACTTCTCACGTATTTACAAGAATGAGAAATAAAAAAGACTAAGCTCGGTAGCTTATTCTCTTGTATTTACGAGCATGAGAAAGAACAAAGACTAAGCTCGGGATTGTTTTCATTTTTACGCAAGCTTGAACCATATAAAACTATGCTTGGGATAGATTTTAATTTTTTACACAAGATTAAAAACTAAACAAAACTATGCTTGGACCTGGTTTCATTTTTACACAAGCTTGAACTAGAGGAAACTATGCTTGAGGTAGGTGGTTTCATTTTTACACGAGCTTGAACCATAGAAAACTATGCTTGCAACTTCCCAACGTATAACACAGGGATGGTTGGTACTTAGCCCCCAGTTTAAGAAGATAGCGGCTCAAACTTCAGCATGAAGTCCAGAGGCTGGAAGTATTTCCCCCCAAGCTTCGTTTCATCCAACGACAAAGGCAGAGGAAATGAAGCTTCAAATACTAGACGAAGGAATTGACTCAAACAGAGAGGGGGAAAACTATTTCATTTTTTAATGAGCTTGATA
>SNQJ01S0068946.1:32729-44612 GCA_010110895.2 Picea sitchensis
GCGAGAATGCCTGTAAACAAGCAAAAATTTGAAAAAGGACTAAATTTGAGTGAACTTTCAGATCCAGAGAGTCTGGATGGATCTCCCACAGACTCAGAGACCAGAAAACAAGAAATCAAAGAAAGGGAAACTAGACTAACTAGGAAAAAATCTCGTTCTCCCCAACGGAGTCGCCAATTTTGTTATCGAACTAATCGGTAGGTGCAGACACTAACTGATCTCCCTAGATCCACCTAGATATAGAACAACACACACCAGAACATGACGCTTTCCTTAAGTTTTAAATATTTAATTTACTAACTAAAGAGGGATGGGTGACATACCATTTAAATGTCGCTTCCTCTCTCCATCGCCATTCTAGCTCCGTTCCAATGCTCATACAATGATGATCCTGCAAAAGAACGCAACCAACCAAAGATATAGAAATAGCATAAACTCAATATAAACCTACGTATGTGATCAAGGAATCATACAATAAAACACAACAAGATTTATAGGAAAGAATCATATTATTGTATCATATTAAATGTGAAAGAGAGATTACAACCATGGCCTTGATGTCGTAAGGTCCCTTCCAACTATCCTTCGTTCCCCACACACCTCCACTCCAAGAATCCTGAGAGCATAGATCTGATAATATTCACAATCTATATTGACAAAGCTAATCTCAAAGCCAATCTAACCTAGCTAAAAGCTCCAAGCTAACCAAAGCTAACCAAAGCTAACTTTCTCCATGAGAACTCCTCTCCTTTTATAAGTTGAAGAGGATAATGTGAGGAGATTAGGATGATCCCACTAAATCATGAAAGCGAGTAAGATCCAAACCATTTGGATGCCACCTCACCATAGAGGTTTCATCTTCTAGAAGATTCGAGAAAATGCTTGTTTTTCCCACGTGTAGGCATTCTCGCACCCTGCCTATATAGAAACCTACGAACTTCCTTTTTTACAAGGTTTTTACAAGGGAAAATGCAACTTCTTTTCTCAGGAAAATTTCTTCTCCCTTCTCTCTTCAGGAAATCACACCACTGACCCCTCTGAAGGAAACAGATAGGTTTACATCATTAACGGTCATAGGGATGACGAAAATAATGTGTAACAGATGTGCAAAAAGAAAATTAAACATTTAAGGAGGAAAGAAAGGAGTTTATCAGGAAAAATGTTACATCTACATCATCCATGCAACACACTCAGAATGTACCAATGTACGAAATTCCCTCATAAATGGAACACACCGTTGAAGCACAACCTCTAGAGAAAGTAAGTAACATAAAAACTTTTATGTGATCTTGTGTTAAGTTATTGAAGGATCCATCATCTATCAAAATATTACAAAATCTTCTAGAGAGATGTAACACAGAGGTAGAGGGAAATTAGAGAAGAAAAAAATCAATCACCTCCATATAAGGAGGACAAGCAGGGAATTCAGACTCAATTCTAACATTGGGGATTTCAATATGGGGGATATTGTACTGGACTTAGGATCTGAAGTAAATGTTTTACCTAAGAATACATGGTAGTGTAGACTGTGCAGTAACATGGGTTGTTACAGAGATAAGATAACCTCCTAGTTTTCATGGGGTAAATGACTTAGAGGAATTTCTAAAAAAATATGAAGATGATTTTTTAGAAAATCAAAGACTCTTAGCTCTAGATATTGCACTCATGGAAACACCTTCCATATGATGGGGTGCGCACAAAGAAACAATTATCAACTAGTACCAATGTAAACAATTATTGCGCATCAGATTTGGCATGCAGCAGGGGAGCAATAAAATGTGGAGGTATGATGGGAAAGGAACACCTGCAGAACACTTGGAGAAGTGTAGAACACAATGGAGGATGAAACCACCAGAAGAATGGCCTCATCACTTCATCCACACATTGTAAGGAATCCCAGAGAATTGGTATGTAGACCAGGAAATGTGCAGAGGCACTACAAAATGGACAACATTACATCAGAACTTTGTAGTAACCTTCTCATTTGAACATGAGAACCCCAACATTGATTCATCACTGAAGTAGATAATAGGTGTGATATTTATTGATGAACCAGATATTGAACTCACAACAGAATATCAACACAAAAATAGACAGACAGTCAAAGAACTACTTTCATGCTATCATGTGGAAGAGGAAGCAACAGATGAAGATGATACACACAACATTCAAATTACAGAAAATAAAGGAGAAAGAGGGGTGGAAGTTCCATCTCTAGAGTCAGAAATAGTTTTTGCACCAATCTAAGTGAAGAAATTCAAAATTGGGACAACTAACAATCCTAAAATGACAAGTATTGCAGACTATTGGAATGAACAAACAATAGAAAGAATAACATAGTTATTGTGTGAATAAAGTGACTAGTTTCCAACGAACTTTAATGAGATGAAAGGCCTAGCAGGAGAGATGAAAATACCTCTCAAACCTAAGGCAAGACCTGTCAGGCAGAGACCTTATAGACTAAATCCAGTATATAAGCAGAAAATGAAAGCATAAATTGACAGAATGTTGAAAGTAGATATCATAGAACCAATAGAGGAATCTGAATGGATAAGACCTATGGTAGTCCAAAAAAAGAAACAAGGCGGGATAAGGATTTGTGTATATCTGAGGAAACTGAATGATGCTTGCTTACATGATCATTTTCTTACCCCTTTAGCAGATGAGGTCCTAGATAATGTGGGAGGCCAGGAAGCATATTCATTTACAGATGGATTCTCAAGTTACCATCAGATCAAAATAGCTCCAGAAGACAGGTATAAGACTACTTTTTCCATATAATGGGGATCCTACCAATATACAGTCATTCCATTTGGGTTGAAGAATGCACCAACCATATTTTCAAGAGTAGTCATAGTTTTTTTTAAGGAATTCATACATTAGTTTTTATAAGTATATCTGGATGACTGGATTGTATATAGTCTTCTAAAGGACCATGTATAAGTGTTAAGACTCATGTTGGAAAGATGCAGGAAGTGTCAGATATCATTGAATATCAAGAAGTGCATTTTTGGGACACCTTTTGGAATATTATTGAGACATATAGCGTGTAAAAAAGGATTACTCGTAGATCCTTATAAAATTGTAGTCATTGTAAACTTACCACCACCAAGATCAGTGCGCCAGTTGAGAGAAACACTGGGACATACAAGATACTATAGGAAATTTATAAAAGGGTATGCATAGATTACCGCACCAATGGAAAAAATGTTAAAGACAAATATCATATTTCAGTGGAATGAGGACTCTCAACGAGGGTTGGACACCTTAAAATAAAAAATGGTCACAACGCCTATCCTAGTTTTCCTAGATTGGGAAAAGACATTTCATGTGCATGTAGATGCTTCAGCCATAACACTTGGAGAAAATCTAGCACAACCAAGAGCATGGGACTTAGACCATCCTATAGCCTTTTCAAGAAGAAAATTATCAGAATTAGAGCATAATTAGAGCACCACAGAAAGAGAAGGTCTAGCCATGGTATATGCACTTCAGAATTTCAGGCACTACTTATTAGGTAAACAATTTAAGATGTTCACAGATCATTATTCCCTCAAATATATAGCCAACAATCCATTGTTGGGGTGGATAATCTGTAGATGGACATTGTTATTTCAAGAATTTGAATTCGAAGTGATAGTCAAACCAGGGAAGTTGAATGCAAGACCTAATCACCTATCAAGGGTAAATAATGGAGAATGACCTACCAAATTGGAAGACAACTTCCCTGATGTGAAACTATTTTCAGTACAAGTAGTTGATGAATATTTTGTTGATATTATTTAATAATTGAGTACAGGGATTATGCCATAAGAGTTTAGCACTGTGCAAAAGAAAAATCTGGTAGTCAGAGATGTAGACTATCAACTTATTGTAGGACACTTATACAATATAGGCACATACATCATTTTGAGAAGGTGTGTATTATAGAATGAAAGACCTAGAATTTTGGCACAATGTCATGAAGGTATAGATGGAGGAAATTATGCAGGAAAAGATACCGTATAGAAGGTATTGTACATAGGATTATGGTGGCCAACAATTCATAGATATGCCAAAGAATATTTCCACGAATGTGATGTATGTCAAAGGGTTGGAAAACCCAACATAAGGGATGAGATGCCCCTAAGACCACAAGTAACTTTGCAGGTATTTGACAAATGGGAAATAGACATTTTTGGACCAGTAAATCCACCATCAAAAAGGTCAGGAGCTAGATATATCATTACTATGACTGAATACTTAAAAATATGGGAAGAAGAAACACCAGTCAAAGACTGCAGCGCAGAGATAGCAGCACACTTCTTGTTTGAGCAAGTGATCACCAGATTTGGATGTCCAATTATTTTTATGAGTGACCAAGGAACTGAATTTATCAACAGTACTATTAGGTCTATGACTAAGGATTTTTAAGTTTATCACTGGAAGAGTACACCATACCATCGTCATGCAAATAGAACGGTAGAATCCCTCAATAAGATCTTGGAGAATGCTTTGACAAAGATCTAGAATGTCAACAGGGATGATTGGGACTTGAAAATACGAGCAGTACTATGGGAATACAGGACTACATGTAATAATTTGACAGGATAGACACCATTTATATTGGTGTATGGGCAGGAAGAAGTGGTTCCATTAGAATTTCTGGTACCCAATCTATGCATAGAAGCAATTACCAACATGACAGAAAGAGGCGCGGTAAAGTAAATATTAAATCAACTAATGGAAATGGAAGAGGATGGGATTTTGGTAGGATTTCACCAAGAAGTACAGAAAGAAAGAGACAAAGGCCAACATGACAGACATATAAAGAGGAAGAGTTTCAAGGAAGGAGACCTAGTCTTGCTCTATGACAGTAAATTTTTTCAACACCCTGGAAAATTTAGAATACATTAGCTAGGGCTCTATGAAATAAAGAGTGTCACATATGGGGGATATATACAAATAAAGGATTTGGCGGAAACAATACTGAAAGGAATGATCAACGGGAGTCGACTGAAACTGTACAGGGACATTTAACCTCCTAATGCTTAAAAGTTACAACGCAGTGAGAAATGCATGTACATAGTGTACTATAGGAGAGATTAGGACAAAAAATTGATAAAAATAAATAAAAAGGAGAAAATGAAGGAAAAATAAATACAAAAATAGAAAAGAAAGAAAACACAAAATACTGGGAAATATTGTGCGCAACGATAGTGGACTCAGCGTGACAAAAAGAAAAAATATCATATGCAGCATATGGGTGAAAGACAAAAAACCACTACACACTAAGGAAAAATCACAACAAAAATGCACGATGCACTCAAAAAGTTCAATGCACCCAAGAAGGGGCCAACGATCGAAAAAGTGAAAAACAATTGTTAGGGAAAAAGGCATGAATTGGGGAATTTATGAAATTAAATGAAGCATACTCGACAAGATTCAATGCATTAATTGCAACCAAAGAAGATTCTTTGAGAATATTCACGACATTCATGGAACCCTCTATATAAAGGGGAAAGGTGGGAAAAAAAGGGTTATTGTGAAATTGCAACTTCATAGAGCTAGGGAGCACACAAATGGCAGGAAATAGGCGAGTCCACAGAGTGAACCAGTCAAAGATTATTTAGAAAATAAGGAAGTACCCATAATGGCACCTCTGAAGATTGGTGTACCAATACAAACCACAAGGAAAACTAGAAGTAGCATTAGGTCACCACACGAAATCATGGAGGCAAAGAAAGAAATGGCCCAGAGAGAGGGAATTGTCAATGTTGACGCAATTCCCTCCCCATAGGACAAACGCGTGAGATCCACACTGGGTGAGGAAGAATAAAAAGTCCCAATTATGACTAACATGGAAATCAATTCGCCCGACAGTGTGTAGGGAGACAAAACAGTGGATGTAGGAAACCTACAACAACCTGCGAGGGTTGAAGTAGCCCACAGAAAAAATAGGGATGCTAGAAAGCAGACAGAGGTTGTGGGGCCAATACCACAACCTGGAGTAGGGTCTGTGCAACAGAAGGAAGGGTTGGTAGAAGACATAACCAGGAATCCAGACTCGGGCGCAGAATAAGGAGAAGCAGAGGTGAGGATATCTAGTGTGCCCGTAAGGAGAAAGGGTAAGCATCCCCTTGTGTGGTCCCTGTGCAAGCACCCCAAAGCCCTAATCATATTAACACACATTCCAAAGGGAATGCATACCATGAAAACTCTATTAGGTTGCATGGAAAAAATTAAATAAGCAGACCGTGACCTATCTGACACCAGAAAATTTCTTGAATTTGTGCAACAGGTGTATATGGAGAGTATAGGCACAATACCCTTTGGAGATCCCATTATACATCCAAAGAAATGGGTGGCATGCCTAGAAAACACCGGTATCCTAAACCTTATGGATATTCCCCACTTTGGAAGGGGGAGAGAAGTGAATAACTATGTAAAGTAGTTGATAGAAGTCCTCCATGGAGGCTTCCTATGGATGGAGGAACTCGTCTCCATCAACATGGAATTAATTTCGTTCATCACAGGTCTTCCATCTATGGGTGAAAGTCTCGTGCAGTACCTAGATGAAAAAACCAAGGAAAATTCCTTAGCACACAAAATGAAGAAAACATATAGGACGGAGAGAGGCTCGCGCAGGATCATAATCAAAAGAATCAGTAGTGCAGCCACTCGGATGGCCACAAACCTCATGGCATGCAAAATTATAAGGAAATGTCGCAAGGAGGAGGTCTCAGCTGGGGTTTTCACAGCTATAGCATAGTGTGAAAATGACACCATTCTCAGTTGGGCCCCATACCTGTTGAACATGTTCCTCGATGAATGCAAAGATGCGCAGGACTTGGGAAAAAAATTCCATTACTCATGTTTGATGATCCTAATAGCATTAATCGGGTGGAGGGAGCCTCCATACCCATACTTTTGCAACAAAATATGTTATTTCCATGCAACTTGGTATACATCAATGGGGATCACTTCAGACCCCAAGAGAAGAAGTGGCAATGTGAGTACCTTTGTGCAGTACTTCAGCGACATCCAGGAGAGAATAGCCAATACATGGAGAATCACTCTCGAGGTTTTCGCGTGGAATCAAGGTATAGATAAATTCAAATCTACATGATACAACATGTGGATCCAAGTACGCAGGGATCGAGATAAGGAATGGTTGCAACTACGATACTGCATCAAGGTGGAAGAATTTGAAATGGCAATGCAGGATTGTCAAGATGACTATAAAATACCATTCATCACCAAGGAGAAGTCAAAAGGAAAGGAGGTAGAAGTAGGGTGATCTAAGACTCTTGTAGGATACAGTGTTGTTCCCAAGAAGCTAACACAGCAGGGAAATCCCAGTCAGAATCTGGCACAATGGAAAAAGGGGAGTGCTCCAAAGGACGCATAGAAAGGAAAGAAGGACACTACCACGAATCAAGAAACACAAGTAAGGGGGACACATCAACACAAGAAAACCCCCCGGAACCCACACCATAATAAGCAGGGCCACCCAAGCGGTCAATAATACATACAGGGGGGCTGCGTAAGAAGGCCAAGGCACACGAGAAAATACCTGAGTACACAATTACTGAGGACGACACTAACCTCGTTGCAGAAAGAGTACAAGATCGTGCAGCTGAGGAATTTTAAGAGGCCCAACACCAACGATGGACAATACAAAATGATTCAGCTGACATAAGGTAGGTCTTGGAGAAAATAAAATCAACACATAGGCCTAAAAGGGGAACATAATCTTTCCCCTCATTGATAGGAACAAAGGAAAGGACCATGCAGAGTGAAGAACATAATATCTAGACCATAGTGGAGGCAAGTCCAAGTTTCCAAATAAAACTAGATATGTTGCAAGTGGACGATGTCGTAGCCCAGACACCAGTTAAGGATCTGGCATAGGTACAATTGGTAATATCAAAAATACCAACCAAGGAATTGTAGAAACTTCAAGTTAGTGTCGCGTAGGAAGTGCAATCACGCCCAAGGATAGATGCAGCAGAATTATAGGAAACTAAGAATGGAAAGGATGCCTTGGAACTGGTAGTCGAGCATGTGAATATCGAAACAAAAGAGGAGAAATAACTCTTGGATAAGATAGAATAGGGATTAATAGCAGTTTATGCTCGCATCCCAGAGAACACACAAGCATCGAAGAAAAGTGCAGAGGAGAAGATCAGCCTGACCTTGCAGAAAATTGACCAATACAAGAAAGAGATCAAGGAGTTCAGGGAAAGGTTAACCCTACAACTCCTCCTGAGGCTCAAGAGTAGAGGAAAAAAGAAGTTGTACTCCAAATAATTGATATGGAGAAACAAGAAAGCGCATCAGAAGAACTATTCGACAGAGTCAGGTAGATATGGACGATCCTAGAAGAAGACGAGACGGTCCAACAGTGGGACTAAGAAGAGGAAAGATTTAGCCTTGCCATATAGGACCTCAAACAAAGGCATAAAACAATGAGAATCACAGAGAACTTGAAGGGCACTCAAGACATGAAGAAGATGCGAAAAAATTTGAAAGTTGTGCAGATGCAAAAACAAGAGAGACAAGCAGAGTTGGAACCCCTCCAAAAACAACCAACAAATATGATTGTGTAATTGGAGGAATAAAAGAAAAGTATGGCACAGGCACAAAAAAAGGGTGCAACATTGGTCTAGGAGGAAATAACAACACAATCAATGGAGGCACTAACAGGAAAAACCATGTAGATCAAGGAAAGAGGAAGGGAACTAGCAAACAAGTTCCATATTTTGTAGAAAACAGTAGAAGGAGCGTGCACTAACTAAGTGTCTCGGGGCAAGCCACATGTTAGTGTTGGGGGCCTGTTGGGCATAGCCTATTTTGAGAAGAAAGGCCATTTTGAGCGCATGCCTAATTTTGGAGAAGAACAGCTGGCAGGAAAAGTAGCATGCATAAGGGAAAAAAGCATGCATGTAAGAGGAGAAAAATATGTGGCGCGCAGGTAGATAAACCTAACCATGCTAGGGTTAGGGTTTTGGTAGAAATTGTAACAGCTATAAGCTTTTAAATTAGTATAAATAAGAACCTAGAAGGTCTAGGTCGGGGTTGTTGAATAATGGTTCTAATTTTGTGATTCAATGATTGTAGTTGAGCTATTGTTGTAAACTTTGTTGAGTTGTAGAAGAACCAAGTAGCTAGATCTTGAGGATTAGATCACAGGCTGAGGAGCCAAGTGTAATATATTCCGCCTCACAAAGGTTCCTTAACCTCACAGTATTTGTAGGATTGGAGATGTAGTGCGTGCAGTGCCATATTTTGCAGCAAACCTAATAATAGAGTAGAGAATCCAAATATTTGTGGGCATAGAGCAGGAGGGGGTGAACCAGGGCAAAAAATGTGTTATCTGTGATGTTTCATGCATATTAATTTTTTTCAATGATTGATCATATTTACCTTCTTTCAATGAGTGATCTGTGAATGAATGGTTAAGCTAAATAGTGTAGAATGCATGCATGGCCTAAAATATGAATGAATCCTAGAAATTATAAATGGGTAATATGTTGAATGTATGACAAAGGTAGAATACCCTCCCAGATCCCCACTCATTCCTAGACTACAATCACTTGAGAATTGAAATCACCTATAAAGTTATCTCGCGTGAGACTGCACAGTGCACTCTGTGTGTTGTGTTCCCTTCTAGTTTACCAAGAGGGTTGATAGTTTTAGAGGGTTTTGCTCGAAACTTGTTAAAGATTAGAACCAGGGTCAACCCAAAAAGTAGAAAGAGAGAATAAACCCAACACCAAAGTTTTCTCAAGTCATCGCTATGAGAAACAAAAACTGATGGAAAATATGATGACCCAAAGTTGTCAAACTTTTACAAATTGGTAATGTCATCAACAATTTGAGTTGCAAGAACATGTTGAGGATCATTCAGATCCTTGATTACAACTTGGTGAGGTGAAAAATCTATGGTTTTACCTTCACCTGAATGAGTGATTTGATATACTGATAGAAGGTTATAGGAAATACTTGGAACACATAATACATCATTGAAATGACCATTATCTACCTGAATTGTTCTAGATCCTACAATACTAAGAGATATATCATCACCAAAAAATATTTTCTTGGTGTTACATTCAATTAGATTAGAAATTATGGATTTCTCCTTAGCCATATGATAAGATTCTCTAGAATCAATAAGCCACTCATCAAAATAAGAAGTAGAAGTTGCATTGAAGTATAAACCATAACAAGAAAGTGCATGTCCATGAGAAGAAGAAGAATAAGAAGTAGAATCAATATTGATATTTTGCTTATTCATCGCTACTTATAAAGATTCCATATTGTTGAAACATTTGGACTCATCATGACCATCTTTCCCACAAAAGTTGCAATATCTGCTAGTCTTATTATTTTTATATTTTTCTCATTTGTCACCATTAGGAGCTGAAGTTGTTTCAGTGGGTTTGCGACCCCTTTTTTGTTTGTTGTTGTGGCAAGGATGTTTCTTCTTGGGATTCTTGGATTTATCTTTCTCCAGGGAAACTAAGGCTTTGTTGGAGGCACCTATAGTGATGATTACTCCTAGTTGTACATGCTTATCTTGATCTCTAATCAAAGAATCATAAAAGGACTCAAGAGGGGGTTTTTTATAGTCTTTCCCTAGAGCCTATGTTATGGCATAAAAGGTAGATACAACCATAAAAAATGCACTACCTATATTAGAAATAATAATATAGATGCAACTCTCTTCCTCTAGCTTTATGTTACAGTATTCACATAAAATTCTAAGTGTTTTAAACTTATATAGATAGTCTTCAAAGCAATAAAAATGATATGTGCTTAAAGTCAATATCTGATTTTCTAACTAATGTGCTTGAATAATATTGTGTTTACCAAAAATAGATTCAAGCTTTTCCCAAGCTTCATCGGGGTCATCAATTTCTTGAAGGTGGAACCTTGAATCAAGAGAGATGGACATTCCAATCAGTCCACGTGCTCCGCCACTCCTATTAGCCTATTTTACTTTCTTATCAACATCAGTGGGTTGTTTTTCCTTTCCCAAGGTAATCCAGTACATGCCTTTACATCTTAATAAATCCTCTATATGGGATTTCCATTGGAAGTAGTTGGTGTTAGTAAGAAAAATATCACTGGAATAATCCATATTAAATATGTAGATAATATGTATTTAAAAACTAAAACTAATGATCTGAATGGGAGGATCTCGAAAAATTAGGAGGTTTTAAAAAAAGCGGCATTGAAAATGGACTTCGGATGTGAAATTTATGTCATTTAAAAAAAAAAACGATAACCAAAGAGCCACCTGGAAAGTAAAAGTTGGTCCACATGGTGATACCCCTCCAAATAACCTCACTTTTACAAATAAATATTTTTATGAAGTGAACCACTTTTATAAAAAGAAGCAGAGATCACTTTTACAATTAAGTTACTTTATAAAAGAAAGTTGCATGCAAAATAAATAACTTTAAAATAAAATATCAAAGCTACTTATAGTGATTCACTTTTATACTTTAAATGAAATACACTTTACAATGGACGCATGAAATTCAAAAAAAAATTAACAAAAAAAATACTTTAGCTCAAGACCTCTTACTTAATAAGGCAACTTTTAACCAAGTGAGCTTGCAAACCATATTGTATTGTTTAGAAGGACGAGTGAGCTAGAAACAAATATTGTGTTGTTGTTGTTGAAGACAAACTTGGAGAACATGTTCATAAAAAACCCTTTTCACACAAGAAACAAATTTCACTTCTCGATGACAACAAGGATTAGATCTCGGTTAGCTTACCCAAAAAACGCACCTCTTCTGATTTGTTTCTTATTTTACGAGATCTCACAAGGCATGTGTTGGAAGATTGATTGTTGTCATTGATGTCAACCCTAGTCATGGGTTTTGG
>SNQJ01S0068946.1:44622-57080 GCA_010110895.2 Picea sitchensis
TTTCTCATATATTGTGCATGGTGTATTGTGGTGTATTGGTGTAACTCTTATACTATTGTTCATTGCTCATTGGATATAATTGAATGGTTTAAGTATAAGTTGAAAAAAGTTTTTTAATTGTACTTGATACTGATTCACCCCCCTCTCAGTATCAACAACATGGGGAAAAGAGCATACATAGATCCAAAAGAGTAGCAACCCAGAACCAAAAAATAGAAAACCAAAATAAAACCAAAATAATACTCTACAAAAATTTAAAAAGGGCGTATTCACGCTTTATACCTCTGAATCTAACTAAAATGGTCGTATCTTGGGAAAACAAAAACCTTTTCGAGTGAAAAAAAAAAACATTCCTGACTAAAAAGAGAACTATGGATGAAATGGAATAGTCCTCTTAGTCCAAAAATGTATGAAAATGGAAGAAAAGAAAATATGAGGCAAGTCGACTTCATGATCTCTATATGCAATGGGAGCAAGTCTTGAAATAGGCTATGGTACCATGTTTGACAACATAGGTATTCTGATAGAGGACGAACACCTTTAGCAACCACTCACACAACCAAATCAAATATCAACACACTAATATTTTGATGTGGTAAAACCCCTACGAGGAAACATCCACAACCCTATTCAACACTGCCACTTGGAGAAATTTATTAATGCAAATGAAAAAGATTACGGAGAGATTTTACAAGAAATTTTCCCACAATCGATCATCATAAAATGACCCTCCATTATATTTAAATATAGATCATGGAACAATCGAGTGTTAAGCCACATATCAATGTAATCGTTAAGATTGAGGAGAATATGAACTGCCGGATCACTCTACATCGGGAACATATCGTAACCGTCAAATTTCCTAACTACAAATGCATACTAATGCATACTAAAGAAACACACTTTTACCTAACAACACATTGGATCAAGTAGATATTAACTAACTCCTAAGTGTCTAAATATCCTAACATTGATCCTAGCTCTATTTGGAAGGGTGGATGCATTTCCCACCGTATATCCTCCAAACCTAGAGAAGTGGGAGAATGGTATTAAGTCACTCTTCGATAGATGCGTGCACAATTGAAATTTTCTTGTCGAGGAATATTGATCAAGGTAGTTGACACTTCCACTTATGGATTCTATCTAGAGTTAGGTCAATATTGTTGATGTTCTAATATGGTCCAACACAGGAAGGAGAGGATCGAGAAGATGGAAGTAGGTTAAGGACATAGGGTGTTAGGAGTAGTTGAAAGTGTCGTTAGGTTTTAATATTATAACAATTGTGTAATGTCTATTGATGTTATGGTAGCTACAGTAGGTATTAACCTCCACGTGTAACCTTTAATGCGACTAGAATATTTCGGGAAGCTAGATAAACCCTAAATGGTTGGATAAGAACCCTACAACACAAGTCAGCTCAAGAGAATATTTTTATATTAAGTTATTAACCTCCGGGAAGAGAAGTCGAACTAGTTAGGTGACTTGGAGCACTATAAATAGAGGGTGCTTGAGCTCATTTGTCACACGCACTCTCATGACTTCATAAGGACTAGTGGTGTGCATGACTGGAGCAGAGTTGTAGTTGTTGCAGTGGTGACTTGGTCTTTGGTTTATGGTTTGGACTTTCTTCTTGGTGCACTTGCTTTGGAGAGAGGTACGCTACCTTGGTTGGCTATTGGTTCTAGTGTTTTCTTCCATAATTGTTCTATCTATCGAGTTTAAGGTGCTCGGGGGTGGCCTTGTGCCTATGGTTGGGTGACAATATAGTGATATTTTCTATGGTGAAAACGAACACACATATTATTTTAATAGGTTATGGGCCCACTCTATCTTCAGATAGTCTAACCATTGGAATGTAGATCAGGAGAATTTTCTCAATTGCAATTGCAGTTGCATTCAGAGTTTTGTTGCAACAATGAAACCCTAACCCTCTTATTGGGGCACCTTAAGTGAAGCGCTTGACCTAACTCCTAGATATCCTAGTGTGCCCTAGCCTAGCATACATCCCAGTACTCTCAACAAGCTAAGGCATAAAGTTTGAGCTTTTGGTCAAAGTCAAAGGTTGACCAAGTCAAAGTCAACACATCCATGACTTACTCTATAAAGTCAGAAAACAATTTATAAGGGGCTTAAAACTTCAGATCATGGAAGACAAGGATTAACCTCATCCTTGCCAAGAATAAAGTTCTAGATATCATGAAAGACAATATCATGGAACCATAGTTTGAAGCAGGAAAAGAGAAGGAACCTTAGAATGTTGCAACACTAGAGAAGTTCAAGGATAATGACATTAATTATATGGGTATCATAGTGGAATCTATAAAGGATCATTTGATACCCTACATTTATCATCTTGACTCATCCAAGAAGATATACAATGCACTAACTAATATTTTATCAGTTAGAAATATTGGACAAGTGGTGAGTCTGAAGAATGAACTCCATGACACAAATATGACAAAGGATGACACCATAGCTTCATACTTTCTGAATATTTCTCATTTGAGAGATCAATGAAAAGCTATTGAAGAAGTCATCCCAGAAAAGGAAGTTGTGAACATAACACTCAATGGTATTTCTAGATTATGGGATGCATTTGCTACAAGCATGAATACAAGGAAGGAGTTCACAATGTTAGAATAAATTTGGACCTGTTGTGCACAAGAAGATACGAGGTTAAACTCCAAGGGAAAACCCCAAAAGGAATAATATGCTCAAGCCTTTTCAACAAAGTTTTAAAGTCATGGAGGTAAGAAAAGATCTGATTCAAGAAAGAAGTTCAAGAGAGATATGTCAAAGGTACAATGTTGTGAAGGCCATGATTATGGCCACTACAAAAGGAATTTTCCTAAAACAACAAAGAAGAGAAAAGAGATACAGCATGCATCAATTGCTAAAGATAAAGAACCCTCAAAGAAGATAAATCATGATGAAACATATTTCTTCTATTATTCATCTCTTACTAGAACCATTGAAGATGAAATGTGGCTAATCGATAGTGGAGATTCAAGGCATATGATAGGGGACCGTAAGAATTTCTAAAGCATGAAGGAAAAGGAGACACCTCATAAAGTGGATCTTGGAGACAAGAACTCTTATGCAATCAAGGGAATTAGACAAGATATTATCAAAATGGAATCAAGTAACTATATCCATCTTAGTAATGTTTTATATGTTCTTGGTTTGAAAAAGAATCTAGTATTGATTTCCTGTTTGGAAGAGAAAGGAGATAGAGTATCTTTTTTAGATGGAAAATTTCTCGTATGGTCTAAAGATTCAAAGATAGAAGATGCTAGAGTCATTGGAATTCATGAAGGAAGATTGTATAAACTCCTAGGTCAAAATACTCAAGCTATAGTACATGATGAAATAAACCCTAGTGAGTTATGGAATATAAGGTATGATCACCTTCATTATCATGCCTTTCCATCCCTAAAACTGATGGTTGTAGGCACACCAGAATTACAATCAGTACATGAAGGTGTGTGCATAGGATCTGAACTTGGGAAAAATATTAAGAAACCATTCCCAAGTAGTGAGAATAGATCCAAAGTGATATTTGACCTCATTCATTCATATGCATGTTGTCCTATGCCATTGAAGTCCCTAGGAGGATATATTTACTATGTGAAGTTCATAGATGACTTCTCAAGAAAGACATGGTTGTATCTGTTAAAGACTAAATATGAAGTATTTAGAAAATTCCAAGAATTCAAGGTTGAAGTAGAGAACCTAATAGATAAGAAAATCAAGACAATAATATCTGATAATAGAGGAGAATACACCTCCAAGGATCTTGTTTCCTTTTGTAAATAAGATGGGATTAGAATTGAGCTCATTGTCCCTCACAATACTCAACATAATGGTGTGGCTGAAAAAAAAGAATAGAACTATTGAAGAATCAATCAAGGTAATGATGAATGACCAGAATTTATCTATGTTCCTATGGGGAGAATAAATTATGGTAGTTGTTTATGTTCATAATAGAATTCCACATCGTCTACTGAAGAACATGACTCTATAAGAAGCCTTCTCTATAAAGAAGACAAGTTTCTAACACTTGAGAATCTTTCGATGCCCCATCTATATTTATGTTCCCAAGGATAAGAGAAATAAGTTGGAACCTTCAGGAAAGAAAGGTATATTCGTTGGATATAGTGAATTATCAAAAACATATAGAGTTTATGTTCCAGGTCAGTAGAAGATTGAAATTAGCAAAGACGTAACTTTTGATGAAAAGATTTCATTTAATAAGTCTATATAAGACTCTATAGAATCCAATGAATAAGAGGAACATGAAGTTACCAAAGAAGAAAGTACATGTTCTCCAGAACATCCCAGAACAAGAACCACCACATGAACATGTGGAATGAGTTATTGCACCTAAGACTAGAAAGAGACCATCATGGCTTGAATCCACATTACAGGAAGAAGAGAAGAATAAATCTCCCAGTGTCACCTTCATACAATGTAAGAAACCCAAAAGTTTCTTCAGTTATGCAACTCTCATGAAAATTATTTTCAATGCATAACCATCCACCTTTGAGGAAGAAGTAAAGAAGAAAGAATGGAAGGAGGCCATGATGGAGGAATATCAATCTATTATGAAAAATGATGTATGGGAAGTTATGACTAGACCTAAATAAAAGTTTATAGTCACTGCAAAGTGGGTTTATATGATAAATCATGCTATATATAGAAGTATTAAAAAATACAAGGAGAGATTTGTGGCTAGAGAATTATCTCAGCAGGAGGGATAATATTATGATGAGACATTTGCTCTGGTTGCCAAATATACATCTATTAGAGCCATCATATCTCTAGCAACATCAATGGGTTGGAGTTCACATCACATGGATGTAAAAACTGCCTATCTCAATGGAGTGATTGAGGAAGAAGTATACATAGAGAAACCTCAAGGTTTTGAGGCACACCCAAGAGAAACCCATGTATGAAGATTGAAGAAGGCCTTGTATGGACTCAAGAAGGATCCAAAATCTTGGTATGCACATATTGATAGCTACTTGACAATACTTGGGTTTTCCAAGAGTCATGTCGATCCAAACATCTACTAAAATATTGTGAATAATGCACTTATGATTCTACTATTATATGTTGATTATTTGTTCATGACATGTGAAAATCCTCTTATTATTCAGTGTAAGAAGGATATAGCCAATGAATTTGATGTGAAGGATATTTTTATCATTCATTACTACTTGGGATTAGAAGTATGGAAGAAGCGTGGTGAAGTCTTCCTAGGACAAGGAAAGTATGTTGTAAATATCCTTCAAAAGTTTGGGATGATGGATTCCAAATCCATGGAAACTCCCATGGTAATAGATTTGAGGAACTTGAGAGACTCTGATTCTGATCTAGTAGACTCATCCATGTATCACCAGTTGATTGGTGAATACTAGGGAGGACATTTGCTTTGTCGTGAACATGTTGAGCCAGTTCCAGGTGGAACATATACAAGATAATTGGATAGTTGCAAAGCATATCTTGAGATATCTTCATGGGACGATAACTTATGGTTTGAGATATAACTCAAACAGTGATATACAACTGCATGGATTTACTGATTCATATTGGGCAGGGAGTGCAAATGAAAGAAAGAGTACTTATGGTATGTGTTTCAGTACGGGATCTGCGATGATATCATGGGATATAAGGATAAATATGTTAGATGCACTCAACACTGCAGAAGAAGAATATATTGCAGCTTGTGATGCTTGTATGAAAGTAGTGTGGCTCTATAAGCTAGTTTCTGGACTATTTGATCACGTGTTAGATTAATCAACCGTGATATATTGTGATAACTAGAGTTGTGTGAAGCTCTCAAAGAACCAGTTGTTCCATGATAGGTCGAAGAACATTGAGATCAAGTATTATTTTCTCCGTGATAAATTCCATAGGGGAGAAATGGTTCTCCTATATATCTACACTGATGAGCAAACTGCAGACATTTTGATGAAGCCTTTTCCCAAAATAAAGTTTTCATACTTTAGGGACAATTTGTGGCTCGTGGATATTTCTCCCTTGGTTGAAAGGGAGGAGATAACTTCCTCGGTTGGGAGGGAGCACTAATATGTGGCATCATGGAATGTGAGTGAGATGCAGATCTATGTCATGCTAGTACATCTTAGAGATGGTAATACAACTTAGATAGGATGCATTGGCATCATGCTATATATGATCATGCTAGTACAAATCAGATATGATACAGATGAATGGATTTGTTGATGATATAGTGACTTGAGAAGGATCGTTCTAGTATAACTTAGAGGTCGACATACAACTTATATATGATGTATTGACATCATGCTAGTTATGTTCATGCTAGTATATCTTAGATATGATGTTGGTGAGTCGCATCATGCTAGATATGGCCATGCAATTAGAACTTATATATGACATACAACTTAGATATGATGTATTGACATCATGCTAGATATGCCATGCCTGTATGGATTAGAGATGACCATGCATATTAGAGATGATGTAGGGGGATCGTGTCATGCTAGATATGATCATGCGAGTACAACTTAGATATGATACATTGTCATCATGCTAGATATGTCATGATTGTTGAATTTTAATACTTAGCTCATGCACATGTAGTTTGTTTCAATTTAGCATTCACTTGAACCATAAACAATGCAACAACACCATATACAATAGTCACAGTAACCAACATCATAAGAAGAATAACCATGCACAAGAACACAAGAGTTTATCTTGGGAAAACCCTTATCTTTCAAGGTAAAAACACAACAATCCTTTTCTATAGAGTCAAGAGAAGATCCTCCACACCATAAACCCTAGAGCACACAAGAGGGTGCTTCTTTGACCTAGAAACTTATGCCTAAGAGAAGTGCACACTTCAATCGTACAACTAGCTTGAGAGAAGGTTACAATAAACTGTGAGTGAATGATCCAAAATGGGGATCTACTGACTTATATATATAAGACCTAGCATAGAAATAGGTGTGTCTATTGGCACAATAGGGTCGACCTGTAAAACTTAGAAATATAATTAATATTTACACAATATTAATTATATTTTACATGGTGGGGCTTAATTGTACCCTTTCACAATACAAATTAGGGTTAAAACAAATCTTACTCTCAGAAAATATAGCAAGGGATCCACACATCCTTTAGTTCTCAGCCACTAGGGACACATCCACCTGTGCTCACCCATAGGGACATCATTCTCAACATATTAACTCAATTAATTCATTAGGAGTACCATCTGGAGAACCATCTCAAGTCGACTCAACTAAGTCCATAGGATTCTGACAGGAGACCATCTCAAGTTTTCTCAACTCAGTCAAGAGGAGCACGACAGGAAACCACACTTCATATCAACTCATTCCAGAGGAGTATGACACACACATCACATGGGCTCTCTCAAATATGTCTCAACTCAGTCTAGAGGAGAACGATCTGGAGGATGTCTCATGAAGTTGCAATAAACAACACTCCCTCTCAGCTAGGGAGGCATTCTCCACCAGGCTAATTCTCTCATAGAACTACTCAAACTTCATCCTGGCAAGTGGTTTGGTGAAGACATCTGCAAGTTGCTCGTTTGTAGAAAGGTATTGCACATGTACTTCTTTACTCTGCACCATATCTATGATGTAATGGTATTGGATCTCAATGTGCATCAATTTATTGTTAACCATATGATTCTCAGAGAGATTCACAAAACTTTGGTTATCGCAATGGATAACGGTGGAATCCATATCATGACCAAATAAATCTGTAAGGATATTGTGAAGCCACATTACTTTGCGAACTACCACACATAATGAAATGTACTATTCTTCTATGGTACTCAAAGCCACAAAATTTTGTTTCCTGTTGTACCAGGAAACCATGGCAGACCCCAAAGTAAAACAATAACCAGATGTTCTCTTTTGTTCCACTGCGCTCCCTTCCCAATCTGCATTGGCATATCCCTGAAATATCATTTCTACACCAGAGGCATATCTCAGGCCATAACCAACTGTGCTTCGTAGATATCTCAACACATGCTTCACTGCTATCCAATGTGTCTGTCTCAACTGGCTCATAAACTGACTGAGTAAACTCACTACATAGCATATATCAGGTATGGTGTTAAACACATACATCAATGATCCAATCAGTTGTCTGTAAATATGTGGATCAATCTCTCCTGAATCAAAATAACCCTCATTCATCTTTTTTATATTCATCACCATCGGTATAGGCATGGACCTGTAGTCTATCATCCTAAATTTATTCAATATCTCAACTGTATATTTTCCTTGACTCAGGAAAATTTCATCAGTCCTATACCATACTTCTAGTCCCAATAAGTAATGCATCATACCAAGGTCATTCATCTCGAATTAAGAAGTCAATGCACACTTGCATTCAACACTAAGAGTTTTTGAACCGGTGAGGAATAAGTCATCAACGTAGAAGACCAAAATCAGGCACTCATCACCAACAATATGGTAGTATATGTTGCGATCAACAACACTCTTTTTGAAGCCCAAACTCATCAAGTATCCATCAATATTCTCATACTAAGAATGAGGTGCATGCTTTAGTCCATACAGGGCTTTCTTCCACCTGCACACATGAGACTTTTGCTCATGTATCATGAATCCATCTGGTTGCTCGATGTAAACTTATTCCTCAATCTAACCATTGAGAAATTTTGTCTTTACATCCATATAATTTAGTCTCCAAACCATGTATGCATCTAGGTAAATAATCATATGGATGGAAGTGTATGAGGAAATAAGAGTAAATGTCTCCTCATAATCTATTCCCTCCACCTGAGAGAATACTTTGGACACAAATATCGCTTGGTACTTCTCGAAACTTCTATCAGTTGCACGTTTGATCTTATATATCCACTTGGAAGTCACTACAGACTTCCCTTCCAGTTTCAAAACAATATCCCACACATCATTCTTCATGATGGAATAATACTCTTCGGCCATGGCACCTTGCCAAACCTGCTGACCTACTACTTCTCCATGAAAATAAGGCTCAGTATCAATGATGTGGCTCATGGCTCAAACATATCTTGAAAATATTTGTGGTCTCTTTCTCTCTTGGAATGTACCACCAGGATTTGCATGTCCCTCTACCTCCTGGAGAGTATGTCGAGCCCAACCAGGCCTCTTATGGGTTACTGCAATGTCTCTGGTAACATCAACTAGATCAAAGGGATCTGTAACTTTCTCCCTCTGAATTGTTGAATGGGAAGAAGGTATTGTCTCTTCCTTATTCTCACTTTCAATATCCATCTAAGATTCTTTTGATCTTCGGAAGTCTATCTCTTCCTCAAAAGTGACATCTATGCTAAACTTGATCTGTCTCTAACCAGGGATGTATATCCTATATTCCTTCGAAGATTCAATGTACCCCACAAATGTACCCTTTCTTCTTGAAGGTGCTATATTGGTCCTCTTCTCCTTGGGTACATGAAATTATATTGGACACCCAAATATCCTGAAATGTCCAACGTTAGGCTTCAATCCAGTGAAATCTTCCTCGAGAGTCATGTTCCTTAGAATCTGATGAGGACTCATGTTCTGAACATGCACTATTATCATGGATGCCTCTGCCCATAGAATCATAGGTAGATTCTAATCATGTATCATCGCTTTGGTTTCCTCAATAATGTTTTTTTTCTTCCTCTCTGCAACCCCATTCTAGTGAGGGTTATAAGGAACGATGTACTCCCTCTTGATCCCTACCTTAATACAAAAATCATTGAAATCCCTAGATTTGTACTCTGCTCCATTATCTGATATCAACACCTTTATCTTCCTCCTATTCAGGTTCTCAACATGAGATTTAAACTCTTGAAATCTCACAAGGACTCCATCCTTGGTATTCAAAAAGTAAATCCACGTCTTACAAGAGTGGTCATTGATGAAGATCACATAGGAAAAATATATGTTCAAGGAAGAAACAGTCATGGGTCCACAAACATCTGTATGTATCAAGTCCAAGTTCCCCTTGGATCTATTGTCACTTCTCAAGAAGGACCCCTTGACATTCTTTCCAAGAGCACAATCTCTGCAAACACCATTATGTTGAACATGTATCTCTGGAAGGCATGTTACCATATTCCCTAGAGTAGGAAGGGATATATAATGTAAATGATCAATTCTCCTATTCCATAGCTCGCTCAAGTTGATAGTGTCATGTAACAGGGCCTGGAATGGTCGAGCAGTCAATCTATACAAATTGTTTTCTCGAACACCAATCACTCGGGTAGAATCCATGTGTGAGTTCTTATGCCATGCAAGAGATTTTCCTTCAGAGAAGGTAACCTTGTAGCCTTTATCCTCTAAGAAATAAACAGAGAAAAGGTTCCTCTTCATCCTAGGTACATATAGTACCTCACTTAATTGAAGTGGTATGTCAGAATCTAGTTGGAAAGTAGAATATCCAACTCCCTTCACAGTATATCTGGCATTATCACCCAACACAACATGTAGACATGACTCTTTATCAACAAGGTTTGTAATATGTTCTCTGTATCTTGTCATGTGTTTGGAAGCACCACTATCAATTAACCAAATATCACTATATGTAGGAACCATACCTAAGAGTGTTGATATGAAGAAGAATGATTCATCTTTTATTTCTCCATCTCTCTGATGTGGTTTTGGATCAACATCAGCATTGGATGCAAGTTGTCTTCCTTTCTTTCTGGTAGGAAAATTTCTTGCAATGTTTCCATACTTGTCACATCTAAAACACTAAATCCTTGATATGTCTTTTCTTTGTTCATGACTTGGAGCTACTGAAGTTTTCTTGTCTTTGAATTCTTTGATGAAAATGATTCTATTCCTTCTGCCTCTCTTTGTGTGAGAACCAAGATCCTGATTTTCATCATGATGGGAGTATTTCACTCCTCTAGCTATAATTCTGGTTTCTTCCTGGGTGTATGTTACGAGGGAAAAACTCTCTATGGCCAAGGGTAAACCATAACAGATATATATGACTATAGAAATCAACTCAATTCCAACATGTTCTATATAAACTAATGTGAAATATGAGGAAGAAGCCTACCTCGATCCAATTGTTTGATGTCGTTCCACCATTGAGCACTTTGACCCAAAGATTTACACCTGCAAGAAGTTCTCAACAAACAAGCGATGCAAGTATATACTGACAATATATAAAATGAGTTAGCACATCAGATAGCACAATCCATTAATAAACATTACAAACATTCCCATGGATAATAATCATATATTTGCAAGATATCGATAGGACATGAAAGGAGTATTTCTATTAATAATTGATCAACATAAGTATCAACATTACAAACTTCTATGTCGACACGGTTTGAAACCAAGAAACCAAGTTCCTTCCAACTGGGTCTCCACCACTTCAATCCTCCACCAAAGGCAAGCTCATAGAAAATAGGTAATGAGGTCCTCTCGACAATAAGCAAAGAGATTGGAGGCTAAACACTGTGTTCAAACTTGAGGGACAAAGGGATGCAGACTCGATATGAAGTAATTTCTCCAGAGTAAATTTTCTCTCAAAGTTGAATGCTTTCTCTTCTTTTTCCATAGCTTGAAATTTTTCTCTTAAGGGCCGAGTCGCAACATTTCTAGTATATGGAAGGCCAAAGATCAGAGATTTTCTGTCATGACATGGAAACCCAACCTCATTTTGTATTTTCTGGCACAAATATCGATATATGCAATTTGTAGTGGAGCAGCAAGCATATATGCATCTTGCAAAGAAGTTAGGGAGAATATATGTGGAAAAATATATATTTTTGGCTCTGGATTTATCAAAAAGGGGTCGATAAGTCTGCATAGGGAAATGGAAAAAGGCCCTTTGTGTAAGATAGCAATGGTGAGGAAAATCTTGCTATAACAGATTCCCCCTAATGTGTGAGATCAGAGGAGTATCTGCGATGGCCGAAATACATTATAAATAACCTAGAAGTGGAGTGGTAGAGAACCAGCTGGATGAACTAAATTGCTCATTATATTATGTACTGACTTTGCATACATGGCTACCAAGAATACAATGCAGATCCATGTGGAAAATATACCAAAAAGTGTTCATGGCCATGAGTAGGCAAGTATAAATGCGATTACATGCCAATAGTTGTCATAGTCACTAACAAGGCCCAGTGAAACCAGTCTCAAAATCAATCTGAAGATATTTGTATACCATGGAGTACAATCTAATCTCCCATGATCGCTGAAGTCAAACAGGTATTGGTCTAATGAAATGGAAGCAACAGCTCATGAAAGCTACGTCCACAAAGTGATGTCTTCAAGTCTTCAATACAATCCACCAATGGTGCAAGTCTACATCATGTGAATAAATGAGTTGAGGTCGAACACGATGAGACATCATTAGATTACCGGTCATTGAGGTATACCGTTAACAAACACGAGACAACCTACCAATGATGAAAGTAGGTATCA
>SNQJ01S0068946.1:57090-96258 GCA_010110895.2 Picea sitchensis
CCTGAGATCTATCCTTCTCTTTAGCACGTGCTCTTCTTGTTTTTATTCAGATCTGATGGCCCTCATGCTGTCGAGAATTTTGGATGGGATCCAACGATCAGTGACGTTTCTCCTCCAAGTTTACACATCCTTCTTACTTGGAAGAATTTCGACTCTGCACTAAATCCTCCTGAGCCTATGTTGTTCCTATTTTTCCATCGATGCACATTCTGATCCTTCCATATTCACTGTTGTACTTTCCATCAATGACAAGCATACGCTATATGTTAAACATTTTCCAACAGTATTACCGTCAAACACAAGGGAAACCACCCAGTCAACGACCCATGATGAAATGTCGATTGTTGGGTTCAAGGTGACCTACCAATGATGAAAGTAGGGCCAAGGTGCATCATAAGACCAAAGGTTCATGTGATTCTGAGACAAACTGAGGGTATGGCCGACATGCAAAGTCAATATTTCTGAGGAGTGGCCGACACAGGTTGATAGACTTCCTTTGAACAAGAGCATGAGACATATGATCGACTCCTGTAGCATAGACTTACTGATGTGACAACTAGACGCAGGAGGAATCCATAATGTTCTCTATAGTGACTGGAAGATTAACCAGTCGGTAGAGAAAATTTTGTAACAAGTTCAGCTTCCTAAGGCCATGCTAAACCCAAAATTATGATGACGCAAGGACTCAATAACTTTGTGCTCTATTCAAAGGCGACACGACTGCTGCCAATTACAATATAGTACTCCCTTCCCGCCCATCTTTTTTTTTCATAACAATTGAATGCTATGATACAGAGGAGGGAATGAGTGTCACAATTAAGCAAAACTAGTTCCAGCAGTGGAACGTACCTATGCTCAATGCAAGGAAATGAATGCGGGAGATGGACACTCAAGGTGATGTTCTCTCCAAGGTATAGGGTGTCAAATTGCGAAGGATACAAACAAGGCTCTACTTGGTTGAGGATGCAAACTGCTTGGGCCATGGTTTATACTGCAAAGCGAGAATCGGCTAAAGGCTCAATATTGCAAGCAAGGGCATGAGATGCAATCACAATTTAACGCCAAAAAATGTCCTTTTTATTTATTTTAGTCTACTTTGTGTGAAAAAGGGGTAAACTTGTGCCAAATAGACGTCTTTTCAAATCCAATTTACGAGTGTGAAAAATACAAGTTCACTCGGCGATCTTTTCCATTTTTTATAGTGAGTCAAAAAAGAGCTTAACTAAGACTCATGATCTTTCAAATACAATTTTAACGAGTGTGAAAGGGACAAATCACTTGGCGATCTTTTCAATTTTTAATAATGAGTCGGAAAAGAGCTTAACTAAGACTCGTTTGGAAGATTCTAGGTGGTAAGCCACATGGGAGGTCGAGGCTCCCGTGCGGACATCTTGTGGAATCTCAATATATTATGAAGAACCGACACACGCTTGGGAAGACCCAAAGCTCTCCAATTCGAGGAGGACAAAGTGCTAACAAAGGTTATAGTCTCTGTGATATATCGAATAATGTGTATTTCTGGAAAAGACATAGGCGGAGACATTGGATACCCCACAAGACCATCCCAATCAAAGGGAACCTCGTCAAGACTTGGATGGAGAGAACTCGGGAAGAGTAAAACTCTCTCTTGTTCAGAAGGTGAAGTAATAGAACTGCTAAGGACATGGCATAGAAAGTATATAATGAGAACTAGAAGAGCGGGATCGACCAAAAATTGCATTGGTACGACCGCTTCCTTAGACTTATCACTCTCCAAGAGAAGAGTGGGGTCAATCGAATATTGCATCAACATGACCACTTCCTCAACCATTGGTTGAATAGGATGTGAGACAACAAGGTCAAGAGGTGTATCATCCCAAAAAACAAGAGTGTTGTTGGTCGAAGATTGCATTGACACGACCGTTGGTTGAACAAGATGCGAGACAACAAGGTCAAGAGATGCATCATCCCTTAACATAGGAGAGGTGTTGGTTGAAGATTGCATAGACACGACCACAGTTTGAATAGGATGTGATATAATAAGTTCAAAGGACGCATCAACCCCTAAAATAAAAGAGGTGTCATCTGAAGATTGCATCGGCATGATTGTTGTATCAACCAAAGAAGGAACGGAGTTTTGTGAAACCATATATGCCTCAGAACCCAAAGGGCCCTTAGGTGAGCCCCATGCTTCTGGTATCCCAGTAGTAATAGGACACAAACGAGTAAGGTGACTTCCTTCACAAATCCTGCAAAGGAATCTAGGCTTACGTCTGAGACGTCTAGGCTTCTCAATCATATGAATGCCCCCAGCATGACTTGCAGTGGCTAGTGACATGCTCCTAGCATGACTTGCAGAGGCTAGTAGAAAATATCCAACATGACTAGCATAGGTTGGTGGTGAATCCCCAACATGACTAGCAGAGGTTAGTGATGAATCCCCAACATGACTAGCAAAGGTTGGTGATGAATCACCAACATGACTAGCAGAGGTTGGTGATGGATCCCCAACATGACTAGCAGAGGTTGGTGATGAATCCCCAACATGACTAGCATAGGTTGGTGATTGATGTGCAGTGTGACTAGTAGTGACCAGACATGTGCCCCCAGCATGACTTGTAGCAACTAGTTCCAGGTCTTCAACATGACTCGCAGAGGTTGTCGACCAATCTCCAACATGACTAGCAACGATTGGTGATATAATGCTAGTATGACATGCAGTGACTGGACTTGTGGTGGTAGTGAATTGTGGCATTTGAGTCCAAGGTGCATGGAAAGATTGATTTTGAGAAATTGTAGGCCAGGAAGGATCCTAGTTTACACCTTGTCCCTGTCCGACATGATAGTATCCTCCTCCATACTGATTCATAAAGGGTTGTAAGGGCATCGACACTGAGGAAGCCGCTTTCGAAGAGAAAGCGACATGACAAGGGTTACTCACGTGAGGATATATGTTTCCCCCAGGTGAAGGAACTTCATGAGGGGGGTTTCCCATACTATAAAAATAACTCCCCCCGGATGAAACACTGGAGGATAGACGAAGGTCCACCATGGAAAAAGTTTTCGTAGGAACTGGCATAGCAGAAGAAGGATAAGTGGACGGAGTGTGATAAGTAGAATGATTGCTTAATTGGAGACTTACTTCTCGCATAGTTGATTCATAGGAAGGAAGATTCCAACCACCTACCGTAAGAGGTGTTTGAAGGATATGACTCCCACCAAATGAACAGGGATAAGAAGGAGGCATCACCCTCCCAAACCCAACACTTGTATTCACATAAGGAGGTGAGACAGAGGATGGTAAGTGCGAAGACATATCAGACATACGATGAGAAAAATGATTAGAGACCTAAGGCGTAGACTGAGTACCATAATGCAAAGTGGAAGGATTCGTCCTCATGAAATGAGTGAACATCATGGGGGGGTAGCAGTAAAGGAGGGAGAAAAATGAACTCCATTGTCCATGATAATAAGGAATCAGCATGAAATCCTATCGTCAACTAATAATCAAAGAGCATACAAAAATTCAAACGACCAATATGCATGCAAACGGGCTAAAGTGGTTGAGTGGCCTCCCTCGCTAAAGAAGGTATGTCTCATCCAAGAGGGACCTGAGACTCCCTGCTAAATTTTGGAGGTAACAAAATCAGTTATAAGGGCCCTCGTAGGCTTAACAACCATAGGCTTAACAACCAATCAGTCAAATCCCCCCGGAGAGGTAATCCTCCATAAAGGTTGTGTGTTGTCCAACCCCTATCTGACTCAGGGTACAAGCAGAATAACCCCTGCAAGTAACCTATGAGATGCCTAAGTCAAGCAACTAATAAACCACTGTATAACCGATACACATGCGAATAGTCATCAGTCTGGATTACCATATGGGTAGGTTAGAAAATCATGAAACCTTGGAAGTACCACCTCTCACAGAGGTATGGATACTAGCAAGATCCCCAAATATGAATAAATCCACAGAAATATCTCTGACGCTAGGTGAGTATCCAGGGGTTATCCCTTCAACAAACTTCACGCGACCTCGTGATTAACTCTGGTGTGAGCGGAGCCTTCTGATATTACCATTTATACAATGGATTTCTCAACTCCCTATCTCAGACACATATGTTGATTTAATTTCCTTAGAGAAGTTTACTCACAAAATCCTATTCCAAGGCACTAAATCCTAGGCTAGTTTTTGCACCCTAAGCAATAAAATCATTACTAATCAATTTTAGTTTAAAGCGTAAATTTTATTGGCCATGATTACTCAAAAAGGTATGGAAATGAAACTCATGGTGTTATGACTCTGCATGGAAATAAAATAGATATAATGCAAAGCCTAACTTTAACTTTTCAGTGAATGATATGCTAAATAAAAACAGTGCAATCTTCAATTTTAACTCTGCAACTCAGGAGTAAAATGCAATCTTTCCCTAAATGTGCTAAGCTAATGATAAAGGTTGCAAGACAAAAATACCAGCCAATGCAAAATACCTATTTTTTTGTATTTTCAATGTATTAAAAAGAAAATACATGGACTAATAAGCAACTTGATATATAACTTCTACTGTGTATAAAATCAATCACTCGAGCATAATACCAAGCAGCTAAGCAAACAACCCAACTACCAAGGATAAATCAAAAATGGAAAACAAAGAGAAAGACGTTGCCCAAAAATTCAAGTCCAAACAGGTTTCTTGTCATCCCAGATAATCTCAAAAGGCACCACAGAGACCTAAGAAGGCTCAGTGATCCTCAAAACCTACCCAGCAGTCACTAAACCAAGCAACCAAGCAATGGGAATTGGTATACGCAACTGTTCAATAGAAAAGGGTGTATATACACTTCTTACAGTGGGATAGCAAGCGTGTATACGCGGTTGTCAGGAAAAAAAGGGTGTATATCTTTCAAAACAAGGCTAGGAAAGGGTAAAAGGATAAAAAACTCAGACCCAGAGTGAACAGACTCTATCCAACTGTGATACAACAAGAAACACAAAGGAAAAAGAGCAATGTAAGAAGAAAAAATACTTCAACCCTTAGAAGGAATATCTATCCCTAGTGAAGTCGCCAATTCTGTTACAAGGGGAAAACTCTCTATGGCCAAGGGTAAACCACAAAAGAAAGATATGACTACAGAAAGAAACTCAATTCCAACATGTGTTATATAAACTAATTTTCAATACGAGGAAGAATCCTACCTCGATCCAATCATTTGATGTCGTTCCACCATTGAGCACTTTGACCCAAAGCTTTACACCTGCAAGAAGTTCTCAACAAACAAGCGATGCAAGTATATAGTGACAATATATAAAATGAGTTAGCACATCAAATAACACAATCCATTAATAAACATTACAAACATGCCCATGGATAATAATCATATATTTGCAAGATATCGATAGGAAGGGAAAGGATTATTTCTATTAATAGTTGATCAACAGATGTATCAACATTACAGACTTTTGTGTTGACATGGTTCGAAACCAAGAAACCAAGTTCCTTCCAACTGGGTCTCCAACACTTCAATCCTCCACCAAAGGAAATCTCATAGCAAAGAGTTAATGAGGTCCTCTCGACAATAAGGAAAGAGATTGGGGGCTGATTATTGTGTTCAGACTTGAGGGACAAAGGGATGCAGACTCGATATGAAGTAATTTCTCCAGAGTAACTTTTCTCTCAAAATTGAATGCTTTCTCCTCTTTTTCCATAGCTTGAAATTGTGCTCTTATAGCCTCCAGAATGAAACTAAAGGGCTGAGTTGGAACGTTTCCAGTATATGGAAGGCCAAAGATCAGAGATTTTCTATCGTGACATGGAAACCCAACCTCATTTTTTATTTTCTGGCACAAATCCTGATATATGCGAGCTATAGTGGAGCAGCAAGCGTATACACATCTTGCAAAGTAGTTAGGGAGGGTATATGTGGAAAAATTTATAATTTTGGCTCTAGATTTATCAAAAAGGGGTTGATAAGTCTGCATAGGGAAATGGAAAAAGGCCCTCTGTGCAAGATAGCAATGGTGTGGCAAATATTTCTATAACAGTGTATTATATCCATAGACGAAGAAACTCGGGTAGATTTGCTCTTCCACTGATACTTTGAAGAAATGGTTCCCAATGTCTTGGAAGAGCATTGAGAGTGGTCATGGCAAGTTCTATGTCTGTTGTGGTTTCTCAAATGGAACCTAGTTGATCTATGATCTCTGAGATCCTCATAAAGAAGGTGGCAATGGTTTCAGCCTTCATCATATTGATATTTTGAAGTTAGTGCTTCAATGTAAGATATTTGTTTGTGTTGTTTCTCTCAAACATATTCTTCAATGCATCATACATTTCATAGGTTGTCTTCAAGGTAGAAATACAAGGTAGTAGATGATATCTTACTGAATATATGATTATCTTCCTTTCTTTGACATCATCTTCCTTCCAATCAACCTTCTCTTCATCAGTTGTTGTTTCTGGTAGAGTCTTTTCTATCAAACTCAATAGGTCATCCTCTTCAAAGGTGATTTGTATTCTTGATTTCAAGGAGATGAAGTTGCTTGATCCATCAAGCCTATATTCCACCAAAGTTTTGTTCCTCATGGTTTGCAGATTCTTCACAAACCCTAATGGCTAGGATAGGATAGAAACCTTAGGATTCATTGGACTTATGAATACCAACAATAAGCCTTGGAAATTCATAAGAAACCTTGTGAGCTGCAAAAATCCTTCAATGAGCTACAGAAACCCTTGAGGTTGAAATTCTGCAGAAACCCTAGAAACCCTAGGGGCCAAAAACAAAAAATTATCTTATTTGCAATCTGAGAGTTATTGGAAGTGCGTTGAAGGAGGACATACATGCCTATGAAAAATTTAGCCCCAACATTCAAGTGGAAGGTGAAAAAACAGGCAAAATAAAGAGGGCCATTTTTTCATTTTTACTAATAAGGTGACGACTGGCTTTTCAATGGCTTGTGCAATGGCTCTTAAAGAAATTTTCTTCGATACCATGTTGAATTTTAATGCTTATCTCATGCACATGCATTTTATTTAAATTTAACATGTAATTTAACCATAAAAAATGCAACACCATATACAATAGTTGTAGTAACCAAGATCACAAGAAGAATAAACATGCACAAGAACACAAGAGTTTATCCTGGGAAAACCCTTCTCAATCAAGGGAAAAACCTAGAAATCCTTTGTTATAGAGTCAAGAGAAGATCCCCCACACCATAAACCCTAGAGAACACAAAAGGGTGCTTCTTTGACCTATAAACTTGCACCTAAGAGAAGTGCCCACTTCAACCGTACAACTAGCTTGAGAGAAGGTTACAATGAAGTGTGAGTGAGTGGTCCACAATGAGGATCTACTCACTTATATATACAATAACTAACACAGAAATAGGTGTGTATATTGGCACAATAGGGTTGACCTGTACAACTTAGAAATATAATTAATCTTTACACAATATTAATTATATTCTATATGGTGGGATCAACTTGTACCCTTTCACAATACAAATTAGGGTTACAACAAATCTTACTCTTGGACAATATAACAAGGAATCCACACATCCTCTAGTTATCAACCACTAGAGACACTTCCACCTGTGCTCGCCCACAGGGACGTCATTCTCAACAGATTAACGCAACTAATCCCATAGGAGTATCTAGAGAACCATATCAAGTTGGCTCAACTAAGTCCATAGGATTCTGACAAAAGACCATCTCAAGTCGTCTCAACTTAGTCCAGAGGAGAACGACAGGAGACCACATGTCATCTCAACTTAGTACAAAGGATTATGACACACCCATGACATGGGATCTCTCACAGATGTCTCAACTCATTCCATAGGAGAATGATATAGAGGATGTCTCATGAAGCTACAATCAACAACAATGATAGTACAACTTAGAGATGATCATATAGATTAGAGGTGACACAGTGAGGTATTGATCTACATCATGCAAGTACAGCTTAGATGTGGCACATAGATTAGATATGATGCATTGGCATCATGCTAGATATGTCATGCTAGTACAGATTAGAGATGATGTAGATTATACTCTAGATCATGCCAGTACAAATTAGATATGATGCATCACATCATGCTAGTACGTCTTAGAGGTGATGCAACAACTAATTTTTTTTTATGCAGGATGATATAAGATGATATTATTTGATTCTTGTGGAGACTGTATGTCTCTAGACAATAGTTGTATTCTATTGTGGTGGATGAGTTCCACTGGTAGTGACTCTGTCACTTATTAATAGTTGTGTGCTACTATTAGTGGTTGTGTACCATTGGATAGTAGTTTTATACTACTATGGATAGACATGGTTGTTTTCTATTGGATGGAATTGTTCTAATTTCCATGGAGACTATCACTAGTGTTGGATATGATTTCCAACTATATGGATAGTGATGATGGTACTCGTGATTTTATCTATGCGATCATTAGATATCATGTGTGGTTATGATGATACTACTAGAAAAATGGTATGTTTATGCTCAATACCATTACCAATGATACCTCCCTAGATAGGAGGGAGTGTTGATGTTATGGTAGCTATGGGAGGTATTAACCTCCACGTGTAACCTTTGATGATACTATAATATTCTAGAAAGATAGAGAAACCCTAAACAATTGGATAAGAACCCTAGAAGACAAGTCGACTCGAGAGAATATTTTCAAATTAATTTATTAACCTCAAAGAAGAGAAGTCGACCTAGTTAGGTGACTTGGAAAACTATAAATAGAGGGTCCTTGAGCTCATTTTTCAAACTCACTCTCACGACTTCATAAGGACTAGTGGTGGGCATGACTAGAGGAGAGTTGCAACTACTCCAGTGTTGACTTGGTCTTTGGTTTATGGTTTGGACTTTCTACTTGGTGTGTTAGATTTGGAGAGAGGTATTCTACCTTGGTTGGCTATTGGTTCTAGTGTTTTCTTCCGAAATTATTTTGTCTATCAAGGTTAAGGTTCTTGGGGGTGGACTTGTTCCTATGGTTGGGTGACAATATAGTGATATTGTCTATGGTGAAAATGAACACCTATTATTTTAATAGTCTCCCCATATGCTTAGGAGTCATAAGGGATAAATTCCACTAGCCTAATAAGTTCCTGTGGGATAAGTCGGAAAATGACCAAGGGGACATGACTTGTCAAAGAAAGACTTTATAAACTTAAATTGGGAAAAAAGGGGAACATGGGTCCTAGGCTAATGAAAAGTCTCTTTTAAATTATAAAGTGAAGGAGCCATTAAAGTGACTTTAATAAAATAAAATAAATAAGTGACCAGGAAAAGACTCAAGTGAATATTAAAAGGGGAAAATGAGGAGTCTCGCCTCATTCCTACATTTTCTCATTTGAGAAAAAAAAATTGGAGAGCTCTTGAGAAGAGAGACTAGGGTTTTAGGAAACCCTTCATTTATATTTGGTTTCGTTGTTGCAAGGATACACCCTAGCTAAATTTGGGGAAGAGATCACTTCATATCTCTTCATGTTGCTTTAGTGAGGATGAGTTATTCTTCTTGGAAATGAGATTTCACAATTTTTGGCTTGGGGTTTTTATATCATTGGCTGAGTTTCTTGAAGGAAGCACAAAGATTGAAGTGGGCATCGAATCCTTCCATGAGAAGTCCGAGTTTTCTATATAAGGGGTTGAATTGACATCTTGGGTTGTGTTTTCTGAGTAAGGGGCTGAGATACAAGTTTGAAAGGTATAAATACCACCTCCTAGGTGCATTCTTTGATAGACGAGCATATTATCTACCTCATGGGTACATGATCTAATCGTTGGACCTGATCATTCATGTGTTGAAATAGAGAATCTAATTTCTGGGATGATTTCCTCACCATTTGGGCGAGCTTCTATGTGAGGATGAGTATATGGTGATTAGGGATAGTTAACTCCTTGATGGACATACTTCATACATACTAGGTCAAACCTCGTAGCTTGCAGCTGAGTTTATTTCTAAGGTTGAGTCGCTTTCTGCTGAAAGATTCATTTCCAAGTGGGGTCGAGTCATCTCCGAAAGGAACCCTTTCCATTAACTATTTACTATTGTCTACAAAAAGGAACTTATACATGATTGTAAACTAATACAAACAACACATATACTAGGTTCCATGTATTTATCATTACATATACTACCAAGATTTTCATTATGATAATGCTACTATAAAAGAAGAAATGCAATAAATATTTGTGTCCTCAATATTGGCATTCCATTGTAAAACGTAGTTGGGAATGAGTAACTTATATTTCAGTTTGTCTTTGTCTCCAAAGTGAGTATCCATTAGATCTCAAAGAGTATAATAATTTGTTTCTAAAACTATTATATCAACAAACACTTAATCCTTCTAGAAAACAACCTGTTTGATGAAGTAATGACACTCTAAACCAAGAAACATTTACATAAATTTGAGTGGGGACATTATAGTGGTATCAGAGCATGGTCCTTTATAGTTGTGAATTTCTAAGGGCCAAATTTACAACAGTTAGATGACACCATGAGACTATAGGAACGTCACTTACAAGAGACGTAGAAACAGATCTCAAGATCCTCCTCCATAACGTGGAGAGGAAGTGGTTTTGGGTGAAGAAGAGGTAGAAGGGGAACCACATTAGGGTTCAGATAAAGGGAAAGGAACCATGGGAGAAGAAGAAGACCCGTGAATTTTTAGCCTTTTCTAGATGATGAATGATTTGGCCAAGGCCCAAAATTTGATGATGAAACTATTGTGACAGCAAACAATTAATGCCATAGAGGGGCCATCTAAAAAAAATAAGAATGGTGAAAATGGCTCTAACAACAGAAAAGGAATTCATTCTCGCACTACCATGCAGAGCCACCCTCACTTGTACACCAAGATTCCCAAACCCACCATGCCATAGTTCTTGAGTGGTGAGGTAGCACAAGAGGGGCCAATAGAGAAAGATGACTCTTATTTGATATATTTGGAGGAGTACAGGAGGTCGGGGGATGACTTTCAGGAAGCTAAGTCTTTCATTGATTTTTTCCACCTTAAACAAAATAAATGACCCATGGTAGATAAAAGGACACCCAACGAGGAGCTTTAGAAGACGCTTGGAAAAGTGACCATTCCAAACTTTGACGGATCCTCAAAATGTTCAACAAGGACTTGGGTGTAGAAGCTGGACACATACTTCTAGCTACATCAGATGACAGAAGTCAAGGCCATTAAATAGGCTACTTTACACTTAGATGGTGAGGCCCATGAATTGTGGTACCATGGGTTAGTGATGTTGGGTCATTCAAGAATCACTTCATACCTTGACTTCACATAGAGTATTAATAGAAGGTTTGACATGAAAGATTCAAGGATCCATTTTCGAGAGTTGGCTCAGCTCAAGAAAATAGGTAGCCCAGAGGAATTTATATTTGAGTTACATAGATTAGCAGTAATGGCGACAGAAATATCTAAGGCACGCTTGGTGATTTTTTTCATTGAGGGGCTAGAAAATCCATTAAGTGGATGGGTGAAGGCCTATAAACCCACCACTTTGCAAGATGTAGTCAGCCATAATAAGGGCATGCAAGATGTTGTTCCTAAGAGAAAGTTTCCTCTGAAACTCACTTTCCCATAGAAGAGAAAATAAACCAAATTGTTTCAGAGGGATTGGGATAGGAATCCCAAGTTGGATGAAGAAACAATAAGGGAACTAAGGAGGAAAAAAAAATTATTTAGTTGTCAGGACCCCTGGGTACCAGGGAACAATTGTGCCAGGAAAGACAAGACCGACAAGGCTCATTATATTGAGTTCTATTCAGACAGTGATAGAGATGACGAGGATGATAAACATGAACAAGAATAGGGACATCATAAATTGGGTGAGGAGACATCACAGGTTGGGGCGAAGGGTCCCATTATGGCATCCATGTCGGGACTTCCTAGATACAACACATTCAGAGTTTGAGGAGTCCTGCAGAGGAACAAGGTTACAGTGTTGATTGATAGTGGGGCATCCCACAACTTTATAGATGCATCTTTGGTGGATGGACGAGATATTTTTACGCAGGATTTTTAGGGATTCACAATGATCATACCCGATGGCTATCATATGGAGTGCACTAGATGGATCCCTACGTTGAAAATAACCATGGGAAATTATAATTGTACAGAATATTTCTTTGTGGTGGATGTGTCAAATACCAATGTGGTACTTGGAGTTCAGTGTCTATACTCTATTGGGAAATACACTACTAATCATATGACTATGGAAATGGAATTCATGGGTCCAGATGGAAAAAGGTAGTCTTACAGGAAATTCACCAGTACCTGTCTAAGATAGTTTCATCACATAGTATGGAGGCAATGATGCGGCATGGAGATATAGAATTGGAATTTGTGTGCTACATGTTTTATAGAGAGCCACTTGACCATCCTTGACAAAATCCAAATGACCTTAAGGTATTACTTCATAAGCATCAAAAAAAATTTGGTGAAATTCCTCCCAGTGTACCTCTAGATAGAGGATTTGAGCATGTGATAGAATTAGAATAAGGGGTCCAAGAAGTCATAACCAACCCCTACTGGCATCCCAAAACTTACAAATATGATATTGAGAAAAATATAAAGGATTTTCTCAATATGGATCACATTCGACCTAGCTCTAGTTTTCTTGATTCTTTGGTAGTATTGGTAAAAAAGAAGGATGATACCTTGAGAATTTGCATTAGTTACTGAACCCTTAACAATAAGACCATAAAGAACAGGTACCCAATTCTGAGGATTGATGAGCTAATGGATGAGTTGAGGGGAGAAAAATACTTTTCCAAAATTGATCTTTGTATAGGGTATCACCAGATCAAGGTTCAAGAATAATACATTTTGAAGACCGCTTTCTAATTCCATTATGGGAATTATGAGTACATGGTTGTTTTGTTTTGGATAACCAATGCTCCTGCTACATTCCATTCCTACATGAACCATGTGTTCAATAAGTAGTTGTGGAATTTGTTTTTGGTATTATTTGATGACATTCTTATTTATAACAGGACTTGGGGGGAACATATTAGGCATCTGGATGAAGTATTGAGGATTTTGGAGGAACACCAACTCTATGCAAAGGAGTTTAAATGTGAGTTTGGCATGACTAAGATTATTTATTTGGGGCATGCTATTGGAGAAAACAGGGTCTAGGTACACCAAGAAAAGATCAAGGACATTATTGAGTGGCCTACCCCCAGGAATGTGACAAAACTGAAGAGCTTCCTAGGCGTTTTCACTTATTACATGAAATTTGTTAAGGGTTTCTTACAGCTGAAAGCACCTCTACATATCTCACTAATAAATGTCCTTTCATTTCACATGAGACATTCAATATGATGAAACGGGTGATGAGCTCTTGTCATGTGCTAGCCTTACTAGATTTCACTCAGCCATTAGCGCTTGAGTGTGATGCTTCTAGGATTGGCATAGGAGTTTTGTTAATGCAAAAAAACCATCCCATTTATTTTGAGAGCTAAACAATTAAGGAGTATGAGTGGAAATATTCGATATATGACAAGGACATGTTGGCCATTATGAATGCATTGGTCAAATTCAGACAATACTTGGCGGGGAACAAGTTTAAGGTGAATACAGATCACAATAGCCTAAGGTTCCTCATGGAGAAGAAAGAATTGAGTGAGTGGAAGGAGAAGTGGATCAACAAGATTCAAGATTATGATTTTGATATTATGTATGTGAAGGGAAAGAAAAATGTTGTAGTTGATTCCATTTCCAATATACCACCCACTCTCTCCCTCATGGATATTTCATCCGAATGGAAATCTCTTTTGATGGTAGAATATTCCAAGAACCAGATTGCTTGTGAGATCCTTGAAGGTCGAACACATGATAATTGATACAGAGTCATTGATGACATCATTTATTACAAACACATGATCTACCTTGTACTAGGATCTCAACTTAAAGACAAAATTATGCATGAAACACACGGTTCCCCATTGGCAGGACACCCTGGATTCTTGAAAACCTACAGGAAGATCCGAGAAATATTTACATGGAATGGTATTAAGAGAGATGTGTTGAGGTTCATAATAGAATGCAACGTCTTCCAACAAAACAAGGTAGATTACACTCACCATGTCGGACAACTTCAATCACTTCCCATTCCCAAACAAAAATGGGAAATCTTCTCTATGGAATTCATCACTAGGTTTCCCTAGGTGCAGGGGAAGGATAGTATCTATGTGGTGGTTGACAGACTCACAAAGTTTGCACACTTATTTTCCATACCCTCTAGGTATTCATTATAATAGGTAGGAAAGTTATTCTTTAGAGAAGTATTCTGATTACATGGGTTACCAAAGACTATTGTCAATGATAGGGATAGTGGGTTCATGGGAGGATTTTACATGAGCTATTCATACTGGTAGGAACGTGTTGGAGATACTTCACACACACCTAGGATTTATTTTTCCTAAGGTTTTCCCCATGTTTATTATTCATTATTCAATATTTTGTATTTTAAGGAGAATATTCCTATAGGAGAATATTCTCTTCAGTTCACACTTCAGTTTGATCAGTTGAGTGGAGTATAGATGCCACATTGGGATTACCACAATGTAGCATTGGGATCATCACCAGCTAATGCAAATTTTCCTTGGGATCATCACCAGACTATCCCATTACTCATGATTTCTTGATATCTTCCTCACTTCACTCTATTTCAATCAGTTAATTGAAGACTGATAGACTATTTAACTCAGACTAGGTGGCAGTTCATTCCCGTAACAACCCAAGAGACTAGACTAGGTGGCATTTTATTCCCGTAACTATTGGTGTGTGTCCAAATCACTCTATAAGACCACTATGGAGCATTGGATTCTCCTCCAATGCGCATTGGTTGAGTTATACATAGTATATCATGTGTAAATTTTCATTCATTCATTTGGTTACTTATAATTCTTCCATTCTTTCTCTCGTGCTTCTCTTTTCTCATATTTTCTCTCCAACTGTGTATGTAAATTCCTAGATAGATATATTATGTGCAGGTTCAACACATTTAAATGGTATCAGAGTCGACGAAATTCTAGGGAAAATACAGACCGAATTATTTTTGCAGGTACTGAATATTGAAGACAGCAAAAAAATGGAATTTCCAAAAGAATTCATTCTTACACCGTACAATTTATTTGCATGGAAGGAGAAGATGATAATGCATCTTTGAGGTAGAGGATTATATAGTTTAACCATGAACACAAAGACAGAACCAACATCATCCATAGAAAATCCAAGTATCTAAATCGAATGGATGAAGCATCTGGAACAATTTGCAGTCTCATTTCTCCTTAATTCCTCTTTCACATATCCTCATGTAAAACCCCCAATGAACCATGGACCACCATGGAATGGATTTTTGGAAAATATGACGATATGAGGGAACACATGGTCGAGGTGGAATTTCTCACATTGAATCCAAAAACCTTCAACAATCTCCAAGATTTCTTTACCAAATATAATGATTTGTTGTTGTAACTCAAGGCTTG
Organism: Picea sitchensis; assembly: GCA_010110895.2. NCBI lineage: Eukaryota > Viridiplantae > Streptophyta > Pinopsida > Pinales > Pinaceae > Picea > Picea sitchensis. The sequence goes on from SNQJ01S0068946.1 coordinate 72,579, forward strand.
TGGGGTTGATAAATCTAAGTAGGAGAAACAAATGTTTCTCACCATTCTCTCCAAACTTGGTCTAGAATACTCAGTGTTTGTCTCCACATTTCATTTATTTAGGTTTTCCTTTGGATCTACCTAGACGATGCCCTCTCTTGAGTCCTTTATCGAGTCTTTGACACAAGAGCATAACAAGCTTATCAATATGGGAAAAATCAAAGGCCCAAAGGCGCATGCACTTAATGTGAAATATGGAAGCGTTCATAAATATCATAAATATAAATACAAATACAAAAATAAAGCACATGAAAATCCAAAGAAGGAAGGGTACTAAAAACCCTTCAACGATGCCTCCGGATCCAAAGGTGGAAAGGAAAGAAAAGGGGAGAAATGCACTTAATTCCATAAAGGATTCCATATAGAATATGCATGTATGCAGAAATGGATAGATCTAATGACTCAAATACTTCACCAAAACAACCTTGGAGATCGAATCTCTGAGGGTGCCAAGAAGAAGAAGCCAAAAGATCAGAATCCCAAGAAAGGCAATTCTAGCCATGCTTTGATTGCCATCAACTCCTCTCTCGATGTTTGGATCACAGATTCAGGTGCATCACACCACATGGATGCCATAAAATGAGTCATTTATTCATTGGATTCATGCAAAGGTCCTCCTATTCTGATGGGGGACAACTCTCTAGTCAAGGTCACCGACAAAGGAAGAATTGAACTCACAAACGGAAGTTTCAAGAATGTGCTACATATTCCCAAACTTTCTGTAAATATTTTCTCCATGTATCAGATGAAAAACTTTGACACAAAAAAGAGATTCACATTAACACCTGATGTAGTGGATATATATGACATGAAAACCAATTCCAGGGTTGCTACCGGTGAGGTAAATCATCAATCTAGACTCTACATATTTTCTGAATTTATTGAACTAGATTTTGCATTACTGCTTACCCATGTTGATGAAAGCAGTAGGATATGGAACGAAAGGTTCATGAATTTAAATTTCATATATATGCAATAGCTTAGAAAGCAGGGAATGGTTGATATTCTACCCGAGATCCACTTCTCCAAAGGAATTTGTGAGGGGTGTGTTCTTGGAAAACACCCTCAAGAGAAATTCAACAAAGGAAAGACTCAGAAGGCTTCCTTTCCTTTAGATATGATCCATAGTGACCTCATGTTTCCTTTTCCACATCCATCAATCAGTAAAGAAAGTTGCATGCTCATTTTTGTTGATGATTTCTCATGCTTCCCATGGATTTTCTTTCTCGAGCAAAAAGAAGAGGTCTTTCAACACCGTAAAGATTTCAAATCCCTTGTTGAGACACAGTCAAGAAAGAAAATCAAAGTCCTCCAAACAGATAACAGGGCAGACTATGTCAACCATGAGATACAAAATATTTGTCATGAGTTAGGGATTCAGTTGCAGTGCACAGTTCCCTATACTCCGCAGAAAAACAAAGTTGATGAACAGAAAAATAGTTCTCTAAAAGAGATGGCATCTTGCATGCTACATGAAAATTCACTTCCACAGATATTATGGGATGAAGAAATTAATTATGCAACCTACATCTAATAAATATCTCCACATATGTATTTCAAGGATAAGACCCCCTACGAGGCTTGGAGCAGCCTCAAACCAGAAGTGACCCACTTTCGTATTTTCGATTCACATGCATGGGCAGGATTCCCTCTGAGAAGAGGAAGGCACTTGATCCACAAAGCACAGAGTGTATATTTGTTGGATACCCCAATAGTGTGAAAGGATACAGACTCATTGATATTTCCTCAGATCAACTCATCATTGAGCGTAGTTTCCATTCGAGGAAAGTGTATCACATGTACCTCAGTAGCTGCATGCAGACACTTTTGTTCATCCACCTGTCAGATATGATGATCATGCGCATGTCGACTCTTCTTTAGATGATGTTTTTTATTTATAGGATTCATATGATCCAGATACAAATTCAGTACAGTCACATGCAGAGTCAGTGCATCCAGATGTAGATGAAGAGCCAGAGCAGAGGCCCAAGTGGGCCAAGACTACTCTTCAGGATGTAGGGGATCTTGTTGGGGATCTAGTTGATACCAGGAGGACTTGATCTAATTTCAAGGAGCCTCTTCTTGCAATCACTACCACTGATATGATGCCTCCCATGAATCTTTTCTTGGTTCAACATTAAGATCCATAGTCTTATGGTGAGGCTTCTGGACACAATTGCCTAGAAACTGTTAGTTCTTTTTATATACATTGTACTTTGAGGNGAGGGGGGGGGGGGTGGTTTCCCATGAGGTTTTCCCTCTTTCCTCATTTATTTCAGTGTATATTTTGTATTTGGGTACCTAACATGGCCTCATTGTCGGAACCCATTATTTATTTTCACCATAGTGATGTTCAAGGGGGTGTTGGACATACTTCACACACACCTAGGATTTATTTTTCCTAAGGTTTTCCCTATGTTTATTATTCATTATTCAGTATCCTATATTTTAGGGGGAATATTCCTCTAGGCTAATATTCTCTTCAGCTTGATTAGTTGAGTGGAGTCTAGATGCCACATTGGGATTATCACCGTGCAACATTGGGATCATCACCAACCAATGCACATTTTCCTTGGGATCATCACCAGGATAGCACATTACTCATGATTCCCTGATATCCTCCTCACTTCACTCTATTTCAGTTAGTTTATTGAATAGTGATAGATTAGTTAATTCATACTAGGTAGCATTTCACTCCCGTAACTACCCGAGAGACTAGACTATGTGGCAGTTTACTCTCATAATTGTTGGTGTGTGTCCAGATCACTCTAGACCACCACTATGGTGCATTGTATTCTCCTCCAATGTGCATTGGTTGAGTTATATAGAGTACATCATGTGTAAATTATCATTCATTCATTTGGTTAATGATAATTCTTCCATTCTTTCTCTCCTACTTCTCTTTTCTCATATTTTCTCTACAACTGTGTATGTCAATTCCTAGCTAGATCTATTCTTTGCAGGTTCAAGACATTTACAAAACAAATTTGACCCTGAGCACAACTTACCACCCTCAAATTGATGGTCATATTGAGATAGTGAATAAGTGGTTGGAAGGTTATCTAAGGAATTATGTATCAGGCCAACAAAAATCCTAAATAAAATGGCTACACTTAGGGGAGAACTTCTACAACACCACCTATCATATGTTGATTGGGATGACACCCTTCTCATTCCTTTATGGATATGATGCACCCACATTTGTGGATCATATATTTAGAGACATTTGGGTTCCTAAGACTAAGGATTGGATTAAGGAGAGTCAAGATATTGTGCGGACACTAAAGGATAATTTACAAATAGCTCAAAATCCACAGAAGATATTTGCAGACAGGCACATGGTGGAGCATAGTTTTGAAGTAGGAGACTTGGTATACCTATGCCTTCAACCTTACAGTAAATCATTGCTCAAAATGAAGGGGGAATCAAAATTAAAGCCTATATTTTATGGACCCTACAGGATCATGAGGTGTATAGGAGAGGTGGCATACGAGCTAGAGATTCCAAAGGGATGAAAAATACATAATGTCTTCCATGTCTCATGTCTCAATAAGGCACTGGGGAAAGATATCACCACTTCTACGGAGTTACCACCCTTGCATGAAGAAGGGAAATTGATTGTGGTTCCAAAGGAAATTTTGGAGGTCAAGGAGTGGAAGTTGAGGAGCAAGACCATCAAAAATTACATGGTTAAGTGGAAGGATTTGCCTATCAAGGACGCTACTTGGGAAGGGGAATAAGTGCTCCAACATCCCATATTGAAATTACTTGTGGATAAGCAATCTTGGGTGGGGAGGACTGTAATGTCCCCATCCGCTTAGGAGTCATAAGGGAGAAATTACTCTATCCTAATAAGTTCCCATGGGCTAAGGCGAAAAATGACCAAGGGTACATGACTTTCCTAGGAAATACTTTATAAAGTTAAATTGGGAAAAAAGGGGGACATGGGTCCTAGGCTAACAAAAAGTCGCTTTTAAATTATAAAGTCAAGGAGCCATTAAAGTGAATTTAATAAAATAAAATAAATAAGTGAGCGGGAAAATACTCAAGTGAATATTAAAAGGGGAAAATGAGGAGTCTCTCCGCATTCTTACATTTTCTCATTTGAGAAAAATATTTTGGAGAACTCTTGAGAGGAGAAACTAGGGTTTTAGGAAACCCTTGAATTATCTCTAGTTTCAGTGTTGAAATGATACAACCTAGATATATTTGGGGAAGAGATTACTTCATATTTATTCATGGTGCTTTAGTGAGGATAAGTTCTTCTTCTTGGCAGTGATATTTCACAATTTTTGGCTTGGGGTTTTTATATCAGTGGTTGAGTTTCTTGACGGAAGCACATGTATTGAAGTGGGGGTTGAATCCTTCCATGAGAAGTTTGAGTTTTATATATAAGGGGTCAACTTGACATCTTGGGTTGTGTTTTCTGAGTAAGGGGTTGAGATACAAGCTTGAACGGTTGAAATACCACCTCCTAGGTGCATTCTCTGACAGTTGGAAATATTCTCTACCTCTTGGGTGCATGATCTAATCGTTGGAGCTAATCATTCATGTGTTGAAATAGAGAATCTGATTTATGGGTCGATTTCCTCACCATTTGGGTGAGATTCTCTTTCAGGATTAGTATATGGTGATTGGGGCGAGTTAACTCCTTGTTGGACATACTTCATACATACTAGGTCGAAACCCTTAGCTTGCAGTTGAGGTTATTGCTAAGGTTGATTCGCTTTCTACTAATAGATTCATTTCCAAGTGGGGTCGCGTCATCTCCCAAATAAACCCTGTCCATTGGCTATTTATTGTTGTCCACAAAAAGGAAGCTCTACATTCTTGTGAACTAATACATCCAACACATATACCAGGTTCCATGTATTTATCATTGCATATAGTACTGATATTTTCATTATGATAATGCTACTATAAAAGAAGAAATGTAATAAATATTTTTGTCCTAAATATTTCCATTCCATTGTAGACCGTAGTTGGGAATGAGTAACTTATATTTTAGTTTGTCTTTATCTCCAAACTCAGTAGCCATTAGATCTCAGGGAGTATAATAATTTGTGGCTAACACTACTATATCTGCAGACACTTAATTCTTCTAGACAACAAACTCTTTGACGAAGTAATGACACTCTAAACCAAGAAAAATTTCTAGAAATTTGAGTGGGGACAATACAAATTTTGCCTAACTTATCCTCTATTTTTAAAGTTAAAGGATTAACTCAATTATAGTTATATAGGAAAATGTTTGAATTGATACTAAATTGTTATGACTGGTGGATTCTACTAATGATGTTAATGATTGATTTATTGCATTATGAAGTTTATTACACTATTGATTATATTGGAGGCATACATAAAATTACATTAGAGGTGATGCTTGTTATCATTAGTACATGCATGAGCTATGTATACGCCAGCTACGCATACATACGTTGTCTGTGTACACTAGTATTTTATAATGTATAAAAATTTTAAAAAATTGTTTGTTCGGCCTAGGTGTATAATATATTATTATAATTATTAAATTAAATTATTGAATAAAGTTAATGAAACTCATTAAGTGAATTGATTATGGATAACAATATTGATTAATTAAATTGATTAGAATTAACAATATTGATTAATTGAATTGATTAAGACTAACAATATTGATTAAGTAGGGAGCCAATTTGCTCTATATCGAAACCCCTGACTCTGATTCTAGGGTTTGAACCGTCGTCTACCCCCTTCCATGGCCTCTGGCTCAAGGGAAAGGGATCCTCCGCAACTACCCCCGCCTTCGTACCTTGATGCATTCCAGGAACTTCTGTCTTCGAACATGAAATCAACAAAAGGAAACCCACAGTCGTGGTCTGTTAAAAATCTTGATGAGATCTCGAAGGTCTCTGTTCATTCCCCCTCCTCTCGACCGTTCACACTGAGACTAGCATAAAATGGCTTGATCGAAAAATTTATGGGAATCTGGACCTCCCCAAGATCAATGGCACAATGGTTGGATCAAAACATGAAGAAAACGATAGAAGGGAAGATTTCAATAGCCTTATGTGGTAAGTGATTTTTAGAAATGGCCCATACTTCATGGGCACCATAGGAATGTACCTAAATCAATGGACTCTAAACTTTAGCCCTAAAAATGATATCCCCTCAGTTGTCCTAGTTTAGGTTAGGCTACCCTTTATACCTCTCCATCGTTGGAATTATGAAACCATAGAAAACATTAGAAACACATTAGAAAGGTTCATCGATCAGGTTGAACCACAAGACATACTAAAATCCTATGCACGTGTTTGTGTAGAAGTAGATCTAGAAAAAAGAACTCTAGAAGAAATCCAACTAACCCTAGATGGGTGGTCATACATTCAAACAGTACACTACGAGAAAATCACATTTAAATGAAAATCCTACCATGAGTATGGGAATTTCTCCAAAAAAAATCCTAAGGAAACATAGCAGAACCCCGAAAACAAAGTGCCAGAGCAATGGCAACCAGCCAAAAGAAATAAAGTGACAAATAAATCAGTAGCTCATCAGCAGGAAGGGAAAACCAACTCTAGGCCCTCCTCACCAATCAAGTGTAAATATCCGATGCAAACCAACACTGAAGCAGAAAGCATCAAAAATAGGTATGACCCTCTTGAGAACCTAGAGGTAGAAATAGTCGAGCCCTCTTGAGAACCTAGAGGTCAAAAAAACCCAGATCTAGACCCTCCTTCGCCTCAAGTCGAGCCTGATGCCCCTTGGCTCTTGGACCCTCCCCATATGTTGGAGGATGAAATTCAGGAGGACTTGGGGGAGGAATTGGATATGGAACTCCTAAAGAGTGCCAGATCAACGAAAGCAGGAAGGAAAACCATCAAAAATAGAAGGGAAAAATATGCAAATCAGGACAAAGAACTAGGAACCCAACCAACACTGGAAGAATTCCTCAAAAAAGAAGGTAAGAGTGGAAAATATCCAACAACAAAAGGACAGTCTCAACCCACAAAAGGGGGAGAAACAAAACATGCCAGTAAATAATGAAGGTAGTCTCCTAGAATTGTAAAGGATTGGGACAAAGGGAAAAAAAAGAAGTGATGGGAAATTTAATCAAAACAAAGAGACCCCACATCCTCCTAATTTAGGAGACTAAAATGAAAGGATCTGAAGCCTTGCAGGAAATGAAACAAATATGGAAATCAAGCAGTGGAATAGCTCTAAATGCTAGAGGAGTGTCAGGAGGGATCTGTACAGTCAGGAATACTCAAATCTTCAGAGAAGAGAAAAAGGTATAATCTTCACACTGGTCGTTGGTGCATCTCAAACATCTACAATCAAGTATCACTTATCCTATATGTAATTTTTATATGTCTAATAACTATTGGGAAAAAATAGAATGTTGGGAATCCTTAATGAAAATCAAACAGATCGAAGCACAAAACAACTACATTATAGCAGGAGACTTCAACACAACTCTGCACCAAGGGGGGGAAAAAGGAGGCTCTATACTGAGGGACCCATTCAGGGAACACCTAGAAGATCTAATCTCAGAACTGGATTTGTTTGATGTTCATCCCTTTAAATGGAAAAACACTTGGAGAAATAAAAGACTAGTGGTGGGACACATTGCAGCCAGATTAGACAGCTTTCTCATCCATATCTCTCTCCTCCTTCTCCTGCTCAACATTTCATCCCAAATTTTTCCTTGGGGAATCTCAGACCATCGCCCAATAGCCCTCTCCTTCGACAAAGCATAAAACTTGGTACCCATTCCCTTCAAATTCAATCCCATTTGGATGGACTCCTCAGACTTCCTCCCCCTAATCTCCTCGGTCTGGTCAATCTGGGTGGATGGAACCCCGATCTATATATGGGAACAAAAAATCAAAAATTACAAGCAAGCAATCAAGGAGTGGGTCAAAGACTCTTCCCACAATACAAGAGAATAAATTGACAGGTACAAAAAGAATCTAGAAGACACTCAGGCATAAATGGATTCAAATATCATTTATAATAGATATTTAGTACAGGAGAAAGAGTATTTTCAAAATTATATGAGAGCGCTTCATGATGAAGAAAAGGATTGGAGACTCAAATCTAGAGCCTTGTGGCTTCAAGAAGGGGACAAAAATACCTCATTCTTTCATAAGCATGCCAAATCTAGACATCACATAAACATAGTGGAGGAAATAAAAATAGCCTCAGGAACAAAAATCAACTCCTTTGAGGATATTAAAAAGGCAGCTTCCTCCCACTTTGGAAAAATTTACACTCAGGAAGGTGAAGACAACAAAGAGAAGAGTTTACAATTTATAGAGCGCATCCCACGAATGATAAAGGAATAAGATAATAAAGAGTTAAACAAGGTGGTCACAGAGGCGGAACTCAAAGCAGTGCTTTACCAGTTCGATCTCGATAAAGCCCCCGAGTCGGACGGTTTCACATTACATTTTTACAGGAAGTGTTGGGAAATAATCAAAAAAGGCCTACTCCATATGATAAAATATGTCCAAAAAAAATGAAAGTTAGGAGGAGCAACCAACACTTCCTTTTTAGCCCTGATTCCTAAAGAAAAAAATGCCATCTCCTTTGAGCGCTTTCGCCCAATCTCTCTTTGTAACGTCTCTTACAAAATATTAGAAAAAATCATAGCAAACAGGTTAAAATATCTACGTCCACAGCTCATTCTTCCCAATCAGGGGGGCTTCATAGTGAAAATAAAAATTAGGGACAATATAATCCTAGTGCAAGAGGCAATCCACACCAATGTCACTAACAAAAAAAAAAGGATGATAATCAAAATAGATATGGAAAATGCCTTTGATCGGGTAAAGCATGAGTTTCTCTATGAAGTCTTAAGGAGATTTGCTTTCAATGACTCCTTCATATTGTGGATTGGGGCATGCATCTCAACTCCATGGATAGCCCCCCTAATAAATGGGCACCCAACACCTTGATTCCAAGCCACAAGAGGACTACGACAAGGTTGAACATAATACTAGAGCATGAAAGAGCTATTGGAAACATCCCGAGGCTGAAAATAGCAAAGGGAGTCAAAAGAATAAAAAAATCTCAGTTTGTTGATGACACTCTTTTTCTATGAGGAGCCTCTCAAACTATGGATAGAAGATTCAAAATGGTCCCTGACCAATATGAAGCATTTTCGTGGGGTGTCATTAACAAGCAAAAAATCCAAATTTATGCTTGGAACACGAAAGAAAGTATAATGGTTAGAATTCAAAATATTCTACAGTTCTTTTCTATAGATTGGAAGTACTTCAAGTACCTTGGCACTCCTATAAGTATAAAGGCCTACCCAGGGAGGCATGGAAAATGATTCTCCAAAATATCAAGGATCAATTCGAAGTATGGGGAGCAATCTGGTTGAATCTAGTTGGAAGGTGATGTTAATAAAGTTAGCCTTGTCTTTGTTTCCAATTTTTCAATTCTCATCCCTCCATGCTCCGATGGGAATAAAAACGAAAATGGCCAAAATAATCAGAAAATTCATTTAGCAAGGGGGAAAATATAATGGGAAAAAGATCCACATGGTCAACTGGTCTACTTTTTACGCCCCAAAAGAAAACGGGGGACTAGGGATCCAGGATCTAGAAAAGATCAACATAGCTCTCGGGGGAAATTAATATGGTGCTTAATCACTGGAGGTAAAGAATGTTGGAAAAAGGAAATCTGCTACAAATACTTGTCAAAAAATCGAAAGAGGTGTCTGGAAACAATGACACTCAATCAAATAGGTTTCCCTATCTTCAAGCTCATATGTTCCTCTATGTCGCTCATTCAAAGTCATCTCATATGGAGCCCAGGGAATAGTAAAGAAATCAAAATTTGGGAAGATCATTTCTCAAATAGGATAAAATTGTCATGTGTCTCCTCTCTAGACTCCCTCAGAATTTGGATAAATTCCAAGGGAAAAACACTCTCTTTGATATATCTAAGTGGAATAGCAATGGCACTTGGAAAAATTGGAACTTGGGAGAGGTCCCCCCTTTCCTGCTCAACGAGTCCCATCAACTCCTCTTAATTGTAAATGGATTAGCCCCAGTCCATATTAATCAGAATGATAATAGGGACTAGGGAGAGGTAGGATACACTATAAGGATGGGATATAAAAATATCCTCCATGATAAAGATCTCCCAGAAAAATCAACAATCTAGAAAGAAATTTGGAATCCAGATGGTCTACCCAAGATTAATACTTTTGGTTCACAATTAGCTCACAACAAGATCCTAACAAGAGAAAATACACTCAAAAGACGATATATGGGACCCTTCAGATGTGCCCTTTGTAGTCAAGATTTTGAAAGAACTCATCATCTTTTACTCAATTACAATTTCGTCAAACAAGTGATGCACATTGTCTATTCACAGCTAAACCCTCAAATTTCTTGGCTGACAAGTTGTAGAAGTCTGATCGGAAAATGGAGTAAATATTATAAAGGCAACCTCACCAAAAAACCAATCTTTAGCTGTGTATGGAAGGCCTCGATAAAATATGTGTGCTTGAAAATCTAGATGGAAAGAAATAAAAGCACTCGATAAAATATGTGTGCTTGAAAATCTAGATGGAAAGAAATAAAAGCATTTTCAAGGAGAAGCCAATTCCCCCCCCATAGTCGAAGCCCATGCGATCAGCCAACTAGGTGAGTACCTCTCATCCCGAAATATTAAAGCTCGAATAGGTTTCCCTTTGTTATAAGAAGAATAAAAATGCTTGTTGGCCCTTGGTTATGGAAGTAAGCGAAGATCAAGGACAAAAAGGCAAAATGTGAACTGCGCAGAAGACATAGTGATTGTTACTGGGTCGAAGTGAGAAAAAGAGCAGAAAAGATGGAGAGAAGCCCGAGAAAGCAAGTCATTGGATGAGGAGATCGAGGATGATAGATAAGCAAGGAAGAAGAATCATGGAAAACTCATCAAGTGGAAAAATCCACCATTAGATTATTTGGAGCACCACGCGAGAAGGAAGGGAAGTCAGGCTAGCGAAGCCCTGAAAACGTGGGTTAAGTTGACCTAGGGTTTAGAAATCTAGGGTTTTGGACACCTAGGTCTCAACCTAAGGATGTTGATAAGTGATTGTAATGTATAAATAAAGGTCAAGAGGACCTGGGTTGGGTTGTTGTTGTCATTATTACAAGTCTTAATCTAGTTGTTGTGGCATGTTGTGAGAGATCATTGTTGTGTGGGAGATAAGTGATAAGTGTGAGAGCCTTCTGGTATTGTAAGATCTTCAGTTGGGTGAGAATATCAACCCTGCAGCTAGGTGCGCAAGGAGGAGAGAGAAAGAGAGGAGAAAAGAGAAGATATTCTAGCTAAGAGGTCAGACAAGAACTATATGCTTCATCTTAATATATTATAAAGCATAGTTATGTGGATGTAGCCCTAGAGAGAGGGTGAACCACATATATTTGATGTTATGTGTGATTGGTATTATGTCTCTGTCCTTGATATATTTTGATTGCATTATTATGTTAGGTTTGATAGGTAGATGTGCAGAATAGATCTAAGTTGATAGGTGATATATGAATGATGTATTGTTCTGGTATTGGATCCACTTGATATCCCCCTTGGTTGTAGACACTTCTGTCATGCAACCCCCCCATAGCTACTTCGAGCGAGACTGCATCTACTTCGCAGGTGTAGCCAAAAGGGCCAATAGTTAGGGCTTGTTTGTGTGCTCTTGGAGCTGAACCCTGGGTCTGCCCCTATGCCAACAAATGGTTCCATTCCCGGGACATGAATATTCTTGAGGGAATTTCAAGGTGGTTTCCATCAAAGATAGAGATTCAAAAATGGATAGAGGATCAAGAAAAGGACTTCGTTGAAGCCTAGAACAAGAACCCTAATCTGAGTACAGAGGATTGGTTGGAGAGACATATTTTTACTGATATACATGATATATTCTTTGCAGGAATCCATCAGTAACTATACAAGTGGTTAGCCAGGTTGGCAGATACCCATTTTGAGGTTAGATCTAGGCCTCCTGTAGTTTGGACGTCGGCGATGATCAAGAAGGTCAAGAGAGTTGATAATGTTGTGTCAAGAGCAGTGGATCATTGGTTTGATAAAACCATTGGAGGCTACATCACCGTGTTTGTTGCTGACAGAGTAGAGTCATATAGCCAAGCCAAGAGATATTTTTTCAAGGAACCCAGAGGAAAAATTTTACACTTTCTGAAGTTGAGAATCAAGATGTTGTTGCATGAGAAGAACATCTTGAAGACATAGTATATTGGTCAAATATAGAAAGGCTAATGTTTAAAAATTTAGACAGCAGCAACAACACAGAAGCTGGACATACACGAAGTGGGAAAGTGTTTAGATAAGTTCACCTTGTGAACCTATTTAAGAGGAACTACGGAGACGAGGGTTTCTACAATGGAGAAGAAGCATATCTGACAGATGAAGAGAATTCAAAACCCGCTAGGACAAAAGAAGTAAAACCCAAAGAACTTCATCGGGACAAGCCAGAAACTTCAAGAACTTCACAGAATGTTGAAGTAAGTTCTATTATCCCTCCTAATGATTCAGTAGTATTAAGCAGTCAGATTAATCCAAGCCACCAGAGAATCCAGAGCACCGTCACTAGTAGTCCACCACATACTCAATCAGGGACCCTAGGAATATCTATGGTAGATGAGATGAGACTCCCTATCTTTAGGGGAGATGGATCTAAATATCCTAACTAGCACTGGTTCCTATGTGAAGCCATATGGAACATTAATAATGTCACCAACGAAGTAGTTAAAAGAACCCAGTTTAGTACTACCCTAAGAGATCGTGCAATAAGCTAGTACATGAAGCTTGCCCAAGGACTTGCATAGCCTAAGCCACTGAATGAGATCAAGAATGCACAAATTGTTGAATTTAAGAAACCTAAGTCAGGGTCCCAATGTATTACAAAGCTAAAAGAGATCAAGCAGAAGGTAGCCAAGCCAGTTTGGGAGTTCGATCAGAGATTTAAGACCCTAACAGGCCGATTGACTTTTCAGATTCCAGATGAGCAGAACAAGGAATGGTTCATTACTGACCTCTTACCACACATCATAGTTCCTCTGACGCAGCAGAATATTGCTTCACAGGATGAGGCACTGGAGATCACCGTGAAGTTATAATCATCCCCTATGGGAGAATCTAGCTCAGGTATGAGTTAGATCTTGAGTCAATTGACTAGTTTGTCTTTGCAGGTCAAAGATATGAAGAAAGATAAGGGAAAAGATAAAATACAAGACATCTGGTGTCATAGATGTAGATCAGAAGGCCATGAAAAGGAGCACTTCCCTCTATTTCATGAATACTTGGCCTCTAGAGCCCCGAGCCCTTTGAAGAAGTCACCTTACCCTGGTGCAAGGTATGCAGAAATAGGCATCACCCTGGTGAATGCTATTACATCCAAAAATATGTTCAAACACCCAAAAAATTGTATTTCACATTATGTAAGTCTGTGGGACATGATGATAGGGATTTTAGGGCTTATGATCTCATGCATGAAAGGTCAAGAGACATACACAAGATTCAAGGCAAAGTACAACAGGAAGGAAACTCTACGCAGTACAACTCCTCTAGGAGAGGAAACTTCAATCCTCGTGGTGGATTCAGAGGAAGAGGACGAGGAGGAGGTATGGGTCGAGGCCAAGGAAAAATCATCTGTTATAACTACGCACAACCAGGACACTTGGAAAGGGATTGTCAGAACCCTTGCACTACTTGCATCTACTGCAACTCCTTCGAGCATGTTATTGAAGAATGTCCAGCACTGCTAGCTAAACTTCAAGAGAAATGAGGACCTCAACAGAACCCGCAGATACAGTTGATCAAAGTTGAACCTCGCGGAGAATACCCTAGATTTGTTGTTATTACTAGATGAGGTGTTGTTACAGGAGACGAAAGAATGACCCAAGGAAATACTACAGAAGATTTAGGAATTAGGAAAGATGCAGAGAAGACACAAACCTTTGATGCAAATAAAGAAAGACAAATATTTGAGGAAGCAAGAAAAGGGTTCAAAGGAGACCAAGGTTCTTCATCTAAAACAAGACCAGAATTAATAGAGTATGGAATGCCTCGGGCATTTGATCGGTTCGCTTCGCTAAGATAAGGAAAAGAGGTAAGCAAGATCATGGAATTTCTATATACTTGTGTTAAGTTGATTTAGGATGAGAGGATTGTACAAGAACTGCAAACTTTAATCAGAAAATATGAGCTAGGAAAGATAGATCCCTTACTGAATAGGGAAGTACATCAAATCGGTAAGAAGAGAAGGACCAATAAGGAATTACATTTGAATGCTCAAATAGGCGAATATGATATAGATTATGTAGTCCTCGACTTAGGGTCGGAGGTCAATGTCATGACGAAGCAAACTTGGGAATTGATGGGAAAACCAAAGTTTATCTATTCCCCTATCAGGTTTAGGATGGCCAATCAACAAGCTGTAAGTCCATTTGGTATATTGGAACATGTCCCTGTGGACATTGATGGAGTCAGAACATTTGCAGATTTTGAGGTAATTGAGATAGTTGATGACAACTGCCCTTATCCTGCGTTGTTAGGAATTGATTGGGCCTTCAATAATTCCACTATGGTTGATTTAAATAAGAGACGTATGACTTTTGAAAAAGATGGCCTTAGGGTCATTGCACCCTTAGATCCAGATGAAGGTCAGCGAGACACAGAGCCCATTAGAGAAGAAGACCACGCATATGAAATGGAAAATATATACAAATTAACAGCCAGACAACAGGATTACATTAATACTATAGTCGATGGAAACTTAATCTCGTGAAGTGACAACGTATGCTCATCAGACTCAGAAGAAGCACTGGAGAATTGGCAGAATAAAATGTATGAAGTATCTACTAGAAGATGTGCTAGACTAACCAGAGAAGTTCGTTGGATTGGAACAACAATAAAAAACTTACCCACCTTTGATGGTCTAAATCCTTTAGAAACCTTCTTATCAGACTTTGAAGAGAGTG
This sequence comes from Picea sitchensis, assembly GCA_010110895.2. NCBI lineage: Eukaryota > Viridiplantae > Streptophyta > Pinopsida > Pinales > Pinaceae > Picea > Picea sitchensis. The sequence continues at coordinate 87,596 of SNQJ01S0068946.1, forward strand.
TACCAATGCAACAAAGATTGTTGGCGATGGATGAGGCCTTGAAAGAATCCCCAAAAAAATGGTGGGGGGAACACAAAATTAACATTACATATTGGGTACAGTGTCATACCTTGATGACACCGCGGTTCTCAGCACAAGTAGAAGGTTGTGAAGTTCAGTACACAGGTCAAAGCTTCCCAAAGGACCATGTGCGAAGCTGTGTGGAATCCTGGAGCAATGTTCCTCAAGAACAATGGGTACACAAATTCATCAACACACTGGACACGACACCTATCAACTGGTACCTTCAAGCAGAGTTGCACCTCATCACTACAGATTGGAAAGGTATGACCTAGAATTTTGTAACCACCTTCTTATTTGAAAGTCAATATCCTTTAGTAGATAAAGCACTACATATTGTCAGACATAAAGTATTTGAGGAGGCCTCTAGCCTCCCTTTAGAGAAAGACGTGGACGAATGGATTGTGCCTCTCCAGAAACTGCAAGGTTGTTACAACATCAATGTTGATGAAGACGATGATCCAAGAAAGGTGAACATTAAAGAAATAGAAGGCCGAAGAGATGTGGAAGGACCAAGAGTTGAGTTACCATTCATTGGACACCCAATCAAGATTAAGAAGGTCAATATTGGAACAGAACATACACTGAAGCTTACGAATGTTGGATATTATTGGGATGCTACCACTATTGACAAGATTACAAAATTACTGCATGAATATCAGGACTTGTTTCCAACCAAGTTCACTGATATGAAGGGAATTAAAGGGCCTATGGGATATATGAGGATCCCTTTGAATCCAGATGCTAGACCAGTCAAACAGAGACCCTACAGATTGAACCCTAACTACAAAGAGAAATTCAATATTGAGCTCAACAGAATGTTGGAAGCAGGGATCATAGAACCTGTCGAAGAGTCAGAGTGGATTAGCCCTATGGTGGTACAAGACAAGAAGACAGGAGAGATCGAGATCTGTGTAGATCTCATAAAGTTGAATGATTCCTCTTTGCATGATCCCTTCCCTACACCATTCACTGATGAAGTGGTAGATAATGTGGGAGGCCAGGAAGTATATTCTTTTACAGATTGATTTTCAGGATACCATCAGATCTAGATTGCCAAGGAAGATCACCATAAGACCACATTTGAAACAAAATGGGGATCTTATCAGTATACAGTGATGCCATTTTGATTAAAGAATGCCCCAACCATCTTTTCCAAGGTGGTGGTCGAAGCATTCAAGGAGTTTTTGCATAAATTTCTAGAAGCATACTTTGATGATTGGATTGTTTTTAGTTTATTAAAGAATTATATTGAATGTCTATGGCTAATGTTGGATAAATGCAGGCAATGTAAAATTGCTTTGAATCTGAAGAAGTGAATATTCTTCTCACCATTTGGAGTTATGTTAGGTCATATTGTATGCAAGCAGGGATTGTTGGTTGATCCATCTAAAATTTCCATTATAGTTGATTTTCCACCTCCTACATCATTCAAACAGTTGCGCACTACACTGACACACACAGGATATTACAGGAAGTTCATCAAAGGATATACTCAGATCACAGCACCTATGGAGAAATTATTGAAGAAATATTTGCAGTTTAGTTAGACAGAGGAATGCCAGCAGAGCTTCGACACACTAAAACAGAAAATGGTTACTGTGCCTATTCTGGTTTTCCCAAATTGGACTAAGGAGTTTCATGTACATGTCGATGCATCTTCTATTTCCTTAGGAGAAGTGTTAGCACAACCTGGTGAAGGAGAGATTGATCATCCATTATATTTTTCTAGCAGGAAGCTATCAACTGCAGAGGTCAACTACACCACCACTAAGTGAGAAGGGTTAGCCATGGTGTATGCATTGAAGAAATTTCTCCACTACTTGTTGGGAGGACACTTTAAAATGTTTACTGATCACTCTGTGCTGAAATACCTAGTCAACAAGCCAGTGTTGGGGGGAAGGATATGCAGATGTCTTCTACTATTTCAAGAATATGAATTTGAGATCATAGTAAATCCAAGGAGAATGAACAAAGGTCCTGACCACTTGTCAAGGTTGGAACATGGTGAAGAGCCAACCAGTTTGGAGGATTCACTACTGGATGCACATCTACTGGACATTAGAAATATCGATGACCACTTCACATAGATAGTCTAGTTCCTATCAATAGTAATGGCACCTAGTGATTCCACAATTCCTCAGAAGAAACAGCTAGTAGTGTGGATTGTAGAATTCTCACTTATAGTTGGAAATCTATACAAGATGGGACCTGATGAGATATTGAGAAGGTGTGTTATGGAGGCAGAGCACCCATTGATCCTTGCAGAATCTCATGAAGGCATCGCAGGAGGACATTATGCAAGGAAAGCAACTGCACAAAAGGTTCTCAGAGCTGGCCTTTGGTGGCCTACCTCACACAAAGATGATAAAGACTATTCCAGATCCTGCAACGTATGCCAAAGAGTTGGGAAACCATATAGAAGAGATGAAATTCCATTAAAATCACAGTTGACCCTACAATAATTTGGGATATGGGCCATTGATTTTGTGGGACCTATAAACCCAACAGGAAAGAGCACAGAAGCAAGGTACATCATCACTGCGACAGAATACTTGACCAGATGGGTTGAAGCAAGAGCAGTTAAGGACTGTAGTGCAACCACAGCTGCATGCTTTATATTTGATGACATCATAACCAGGTTTGGATGCCCTAAGTTCCTTATGAGTGATCAAGGCACACATTTCATAAATAAGACTGTTGAAGCCTTGACTGAGGAATTTGTAGTCTTCCATCAGAAGAGCACACCTTGCCATCCACAAGCAAAGGGGACAGTGGAAGCATTCAAAAAGATCTTGGAGATAGCACTAACCAAGATTTGCAGTGTGAACAAGGATGACTGGGATTTAAGAGTACCAGTAGCACTTTGGGCCTATACAACCACTTGCAAGAAGTTAACAATGCAGACCCCCTTCAAGTTGGTTTATGGTATCAAAGTTGTTGTTCCAATGGAATACTTGGTGCCAAGCTTAAGAATTGTTGCCTTTAAAGATATGGATGACACAGGCACTGTTCAAGAGAGGCTTGCACAGTTGGTCAAATTGGAAGAAGACAGATTTGTTTCAGGATTCCATCAACAAGTACAGAAGGAAAGAGAGAAGGCCTACCATGACGGGCACATCAAGAAGAAGACATTTAAACAAGGTGATTTGGTACTGGTATATGATAGTAAGTTCATGAAGCATCCTGGGAAGTTCATAATGCATTGGCTCGGACCATATGAGGTCTCTCATGTTACAGAAGGAGGAGTTGCATAGTTGAAGACTTTAAAGGGAGAGTGGAAAGAAGGATTAATGAATGGGAGCCAGCTGAAGTTATACTATCACAACCAGCTACCTCGTAGCTCTCAGTAGAAGCATAAGGAAAAGGTTCTAGGTACCAGGTGTAGTTGAAACTGGGTACCAGACATAGAAAAGACAGTCTACAGAAGGAGTAAAAAGGAGGCAAAGAGCAGAAAGAAGAGGTTGCACTACGCAGTATGAAGTCAAAGAAAAATAGAAGAATCAGATCTGAAGTGCCTCAGGATGAGTCACAAGTGAGTGTTGGGGGCCTATTGGCCCTTGGTTATGGAAGGAAGCAAAGATCAAGGAAGAAAATGAGAAATGTGAACTGCGCAGAAGACACAATGACTATTATTGGGTTGAAGTGAGCAAAAGAGCAGAAAAGATGGAGCGAAGCCCGAAAAATCAAGTCATTGGATGAGGAGATCAAGGATAACAGAACAACAAGGAAGAAGGATCGTGGATAACTCATCAAGCGAAAAAATCCACTGTTAGATGCTTTGGAGCACCGCGTGAGAAGGAAGGAAAGTTAGGCTGGAAAATCCCTGAAAACGCGGGTCAAGTTGACCTAGGGTTTAGAAATATAGGGTTTTGGTATCTAGGGTTTTTGACACCTAGGTCTCAACTTAAGGATGTCGATAAGTGATTTTAATGTATAAATAAAGTTCAAGAGGACCCAGGTTGGGTTGTTTTTGTCATTATTACTAGTCTTAATCTAGTTTTTGTGGTATGTTGTGAGAGATCATTGTTGTGTGGGAGAGAAGTGTTAAGTGTGAGATCCTTCTAGTATTGTAAGATCTTCAGTTGGGTGTGAATATCAACCTTGTAGCTGGGTGTGCAAGGAGGGGAGAAAAAGAGAGGAGAAGAGAGAATATCTGATAGCTAAGAGCACTGACAAGAATTGTATTCTTCATCTTAATATATTATAAAGCACAGTTCTGTGGACGTAGCCCTAGAGAGAGGGTGAAGCACGTATATTTGATGTTGTGTGTGATTTGTATTCTATCTCTATCCTTGATATAATGTGATTTCATTATTATGTTAGTTCTGATAAGTAGATGTGAAGAATAGATCTAAGCTAATAGGTGATATATGAATTTTGTAGTATTCTGGTATTGGATCCACTTGATATTCCCCTTGGTTGTAGACACTTTTGTCCTGCAACCCCCCCATAGATTCTTTGGGTGAGACTGCATATGCTTAGTAGGTGTAGCCGAAAGGGCCAGTAGTTAGGTCTTGTTGGTGCACTCTTGGAGCTGAACCCTGGGTCTGCCCCTGTGCCAACATGGTTGGTGAAAATAAACCTACCCATTATTCCCCCCTTAACTTTTCCAAAACAATCATGCTGACAACTTCATTATTCTCAGCAAGACTTCAAACATTGGCTAAATTCTCAAGATAGTCATGTCCTTTGTTTCAATGGTGCATCAAAATGAAACCTAGGGGAGCCAAGTGCGAGAGGGGTTTTGTACAACCCTAGAGGAAAAATAATTCTATGTTATTTCTGGAACCTGGGCGTAACCACCAACAAAATGGCAGAGGCTTATGCAATGTATCAAGGAGTACTCCTAGCTCAGGAACGACAACTCAAAAACATTATTGTAACATGGGACTCAAAAAATATAATTCCATGCTTCATTAAAGGGAGAGTCCCAAAGAACTCAAAGTTGAAAAGAATCATTGAAAAGAACAGAGCAATCATGTCCTCAGTTCATTCCTCCTTCTACCATGTTCCACGCACAAACAATTCAGAAGCGCGTGAGCAGGAAATTTTTGAAATTGGAAAGGCCCCAGGTCATATGGAAATGTTGGGTAGGCACATTTTCTTAGCCCCCTGCTAATGACTCATCCCCCTCCCGTCGTCGCTCCACTTGGCGCCAGTCTCCATGCGACACTACAGCTGGTTGAGGCATGTTGTATGTTGAGCTTCATGCTCGGGGAGGATTTGTACTCCCATAACATTCGGCCCATGGGAACCTGCACACAACAGGATGAAAAAATGGATATCTCAGATCTCTCTGTGTTCCTCCTCCATGGGAAATCATTGTACCCGTCTCTCTATGCTCACTCAGTAGCCCGCAACATCACCTCCGCCATAATTTCGATTGAGGTGAAGGAATTTGAAGGGAAATCATTCATGATTCAGTGCAAGGGAATGCAAGTAGTACATGCCACTCCAATGCTTGAAATACACTCAAATCTTGAAATTTCACGACATTCATGCATCAAGAACATAGCCAGAGGAGGTAAATTGGAAGGCAAGCTCTCGATTCATTGTCACAACCAGCCACACCGGAAATCTATAGTTTGGAATTTCATATGGGAAGGGGAGTTAAAGCATCGAAGCAATTTAGGAATTTTCCATTACTCCTGCATCAGAGGGATAACACATGATAAATTTGTTAGCATCGGCCTCACAGCAAGCAGCGTAGAGAAAGGCAGAACTAGAGACAACACCAAGGGCATCTTTGTTAGAGGGAGCATCGACAGAAGCACCATCGATAGAGGCAACACCAGAGGCAATGTAGACAGAGGCATCTCTAACAGAGGCAACGTAGACAGAGGCAACACCAGAGACAACATCGACAAAGGCAGCACCAGAGGCAACAACATCGACAAAGGAAACATCAATGATTGGATTGGAGGTAATTTTATATCAATCGTAGTCATTCTAATTGAAAAAATAGTTCAACGTTCAACCCATGAATGATCGAAGGAATAATTGGTGGAAGATAATTTATCCACCACCCAACAGTTGGCACTTTGTCTTGATTCTCACAGATCAACACTCACTTTCACACTAGACACTCTTGCTCAACATTGCACATTAATAAATCAATTATAAGATGAAGTCGAGTTTCTCAGACGCCAAGGGGAGAACATGGAAGCCAGGCCACCAAACTCACCGGCACAAAGACAGAATGAGGAAACAGGAAGCAAAGTAGAACCTAAGCTGTCTGATCTGAACATAGCACTAGAGCACCCTCCAAAGGAAGATCGAGTTTAAATAAGATCAGTAAGGCACTCCTCAATTTTGTAAAAATGGCATAAATAAATCTTTCGCAATATAGTTCTAGGATAGAAAATAAAATATTTTCTTTCAGTGAAGTAGGATCAATGCTAGACTCAATTTTGTAATCTTTTTGTGAAAATTTTGTAGCTGGTATCTCCTCCACCAACACCCTCCTTTGTAATATGTGACCTCGGTTGTTCCTTTTATATATATAAAATTTTCAATTTTTGTTAAAAAAAAACAATATTGATTAAGTAAATTGATTAGCATTAACAATATTAATTAAGTAAATTGATATAGTTAGATTTTAAATCTAATTTATTTAGTTAGATTTTAATATTTTTATTAAATGATTGAAATATGTCATATATATATATATATGGGAGTGATATGCGTTAAGTGAAATGTACTAAAAGTTGGTATGGAAATTAGTTCTATTTATTAAGTTAGGAGAGTTGATAGAAAAAATATGTTAGGGAGAGAGAGTCTTTTAAGGAAGAAATGTAGTATAAGAAGGATAGGGAGGAGTTAGGGAGAGGGAGTCTTTTAAGGAGGAAATGTAGTATAAGAAGGATAGGGAAGAGGTTTGGGGTGCCAACAAGGAGGGATTATTTTGGGAAGTGATTTTAATGAAAGGAATTTGATAAAGATATGGAAGATACTAATTTTCACTTTAGATTTGGACATACTTTGAACTGTGATTTCAAGGCACTTTGGGAATGAAGGACCAAGAAACCACCTAAGGTTTTCCTGGATCTAGGGAGTCGACAATGTTTTTTCTAGCTGGCTAGTGTAACTGTGTTGACCTACACAGAATAGATCTAGCTAAACAATGATACACACATTTGCAGAGAGAATTGGAAAAATAAGAAGAAGGAGAGAAAGAATGGAAAGAATTCTAATTAATCGTTGTGAATAATGAATAATTTACACATGATATACTATGTATAACTCAATGAGTTTTACTTGAGATGAACCAAGTTGCCATAGTGGTGTTCTAGAGTGATCTGAACACACACCAACAACTACAGGAGTGAACTGCTACCTATTCTAGTCTCTCAGGCAGTTATGGGAGTGAACTGCCACCTAGTTGAGTTAACTAGTCAACTAGTCTTCAGTTAACTGACTGAATAGAAAGTAGTGAGGAGTTAACCCAAGGAATCAAGGCTAATGCAACACTTTGGTGATGATACCAAGGCAAGGTTGAATTAGCATGGTGATGATCCCAATGTTGCATGGTGATGATCCCAATGCAATGTCTAAACTCAACTCAACTAGTCAAACTGAAGTGTGAACTGGAAGAGAATATTCTCCAGGTGGAATATTCTCTCCTAAAATATAGGAGAATGGATAATGACTAATTATGACTAATGAACAAATAAAAACCTTAGGAAAAAAAAATCTTAGGTGTGTGTGAAGTAACTCCAACACCCCCCCTGAACATCACTATGGTGAAAATAAAGATTGGGTCTCGGCAACAAGGCCATGTTAGGTACCCAAGTACAAAAGATACACTAAAAATAAAGTGAGGAAAGAGGGAAAAATTCATGGGAAAAACCCCCCCTCAAGGTACAATGTATGTAAAAAATAAGAACTACAGTTGCTACGCAACTGTGTCCTTCACTCCAACACGACCTCGCAGAGAGTGGAATTTATGCTCAGTGAAGGTCTTGGTGAAAATGTCTGTTGTTTGTTCTGCTGAAGGACAGAACTGTGAGTCGATGATCCCCTCGTGTACCAAGTCCTGGATGTAGTGCATGTGGATCTCGATGTGCTTCGTCCGCTGCCTCTGAACTAGATCTCTTCAGAACTTCAAAGTGCTCTGGTTGCAACACGAGACGATGATCGACCGATGAAACTGAATGCCCAACTCAGTGAGAAAATGTTGTAGCCACATAGTCTGAATGGTTATGTTAACTACCCCTCTATACTCTGCCTTGGCTGAAGATAGAGAAATGGCAGCTTGCTTCTTGCTCGACCAATAGATAGGCCCAGAACCAAGACTAAGTGAGTAACCAGATGTGGACTTGCGATCAATGCTATCACTAGCCCAGTTAGAATCAGTAAACCCAATGAGATCAAATGTAGAGTCTGTTGCATAATGAATCCCAAAGGTGATGGTGCCCTGTATGTATCGAAGGATACGCTTTGCATCTTTCCAATGTAGCTCATTCGGCTCCTGCATGAACCTGGAAACTGCACCAACTGCATATGAGAGGTCTGGTCTGGAGTGTGTGAGATACAACAAGCTCCCCACTAGTTGTCTGTACAGTGTGTTGTCAACCAGTGGATTCTCCCTGCCATCCTCA